>JAQGCS010000416.1:0-23429 GCA_034702105.1 Fuscozetes fuscipes
TAGAGTTTTGATGTCTCAAAACACCAAAATCTAAGGAAAAATTCTCAAAATACCAAAAAATCAAAAGAATTTTCCTTTATTTGAAAGCAGTAAATTAAGCTAGTTAGCATAATCATGAATATGCTCAACTTATTGTCAGTTTACACTAAAATTGTTAAATTTTATAGTCACCAAAATAAATTCTTTTAGAGGTATTTAGCGGATAAAATTTTACATGATAAGTTCTTTTTTCATATAGAATACAAATCCACTTATATTTTAGTGATACCGAACAATGCATTGCTCATATTCACAATTAAGATGGGGTCTGAACTAAAACACGGTTAAACTAGAGTAATCGTTATTTGGTATTTTGAGAATTTGGTATTTTGGCATACCTGGTAACCTGCGATACAATCACAAGGGGCACTACAACACTATAACAAACCCAATGATCACTAATTCTTATGTAAATCTAATTCAAACTATTAATTAATAACTTTAGTAATAGTTTTACTTGTTTACACGTTATTTTTAATATAGTTACTATTTGATCTATTTGAATTTTGAACGTTTATAAAGGATTTTACTTTAATAAATTGAAAATCTCACTAAAAATTGACAACAGATAAAAATATGGACAATTTTCGTAATATTGAATTGCCTGACAACAGGAAAAATGTGACAGCACGCTTTCCATTCATAATAGGGAGCAGTAATTTTTAAAACATTAGTGCTATGAGTGTTTCGACAAATATACACAACAGAGAGTTATTATAATGTAGCAGGGATGGCCAAGCTCCGAGGCTCTAGGGGAGGGATATAGGGGGTGGTTTTTCACAATTTTTTCTAGGTGGGGGGAAGGGGGGTCTAGGGGGTGGTTTTTCACCAAAAATTTTCCGCCTCGCTTCGCTCGGCTGCAGCGAGGGGGTATACCTGTAATGTTAAATTTTTTAGATTCTAGGGGATAGTAAACCCAACATTTTCGAGTCTAGGAGGGGGAAGAGGTCTGGTCTGGGCAGCGAAGGGTGGTGGTATACCTGTAATGTTAAATTTTTCAAAATTCTAGGGGAGGGATAAAACCAAAATTTTCGACTCTAGGAGGAGGTAAGAGACCTACTCCTCCCCTTGGGCATCCCTGGTATGAAGGGATGCTCGGATTAACAAATAACAATTTTGCCCAAATTGATCTGGACATGAAATTAATGACCAAAGATTTCCGAAATTGTTCAAAAATTTTTCAAAAATCTAGGGGCATTTGAATGACAATTTGCAAAAATTTAGGTGGTCCAAAAAAATTTACCAAAAAATCACATCAGATGTCATTTGAGAGGTTATGGAGGTCAATTTAGTTGATTTTGAGACAAATAAAAAATACACCCTGCCGCACTTCTGGTCCATACATACCACCAAAACTAGACTTATTTAGCAAAATTTTAACAATCTGAAACTATTACCTTGTGTCCTCTTCCACTCTTACCAACAAGTTTCTGAAAAATTCATTTTGAAATTAAATTCTCTGTCAATGTATAGTTTATGCTTGTTAATATTATATAATCGCAATGCAATTAATGACTGTTTAAATTAACCAGTTCAAGACTCCTATAGGAGTGTATAACCGCTGTATATTATAGCACTTTAATAACTTATTACATCTAACTTATTAGTTAAAAGAGCAAAATTGCGGTTTACCAAAATTGTCCCAGATAGCTGACAAATAGTAGAAACAAATGATTCCTTGTATAATTTTTATGTTTGTTTTATAAGAATTTACAAAAAAATTGTTTTGTTGTGACTGAGAGATGGGCAAGATCTTCGACCAAAAGATTAGGAGGTATAGGGTTTTTCCTCACTCTTTAAACCAAAAAAGTGGTGAGGGACCAATGTAAAGATTCTCACTTTACCCCTGAAAAATTGCCTTAAAACCCAAAAAAAATTGGAGCCTCGTTTCGTTCGGCGGGAGGGGTCCGTTCGAGCTCAAAACTAGGTATTTGGGCTATATCCTCTTGCCCATTCTTGGTATGTTTTTAGTAATTTTTACAGTTTTGATTGGAGGCCTTTGTTGTTTGCAGTTAGCAATTGAAATTATGTAATTTAAACAGGTCAACAAAATTAAAATCTAAAAATGTTTGACAAAGTTCTCAAATCTCAGAAATGAGTAAAAATTGAGGTGAAATCCAATTAGAGTTTAACAAAAATATTCTACAAATGCTTTAGTTCTTACAAGTTAGTCTTAGTTCTTCAGTTCTTAATGCATTAGGGTATGTAATAATTTGACTGATGTCTGATTAGAAGCTGACCTCAAATCAAATAATAGTGTATTGAATCAAAGGACTATTTTTTGAAACACATAACTGACTGTCAATCAAATGATTTGGCATTCGTTTAATTAATAGCCAATAATAAAAAGTATATTTTTCATCCAACACTAAAATTCTATGTTTTGAATAATTTAAGCAATAATTCGTTAGAACAAAATGTTCTCAATCATTGCATTTTGAATATTATATGCAGTAATTATGTGTATAGCCGTACACTCCTTCAAATCAAATTTGAAATGTTCAATGAGCATTTAAAATTTAATTATATCAGTTGTATTTTAATGAATAATTTGAAAAATTAAATCCTTTTCATTGAAATGTTTGTAATGCGTCCATATATAGGCTAAACCAACGCCACCGCCTCCTCCTAACTCTAAAATTTAGAGAAAAATTTTGTCTCTCCTCAAAAATTCTTGAATTCGATGACGTTTTTATTATTCTAATTGTGTACAATATTAGGGGTGCGGAGGGGGTATAACCCAAATACTCCCTAGTTTTTGAGCTCGAGCAGACCCTCTTAGATTTGAGGCAAAATCTAAACCACCTGCCGCCTAGCTTCACTTGGCGGTAAATTTTTTACTCCTCCTTTAGTGTTTTATATGAGGATTCAGGAAAATACCCCCTATACCCCCAAATTATTGCGTCCGAAGGACTCCCTTAAGGTGGAGGACCTTCCGCACCACAGGTACAGTACTGTATATATTCTTAGTTAAGCTACTAGTTTCTTTTGAAACACATTCTAATGTGTATAATTTTTTTAAGAGGAAAATTACCTTTAATTCATTTGTATATTTCAACGATTCTTTTTTGAATTTTATATAAAATTCATTTAGAATTGGGTTTTATTCTGTAAATGATTTTACTTATATGCGTTTCTTACAACTGTTATCTTTGAGTAACCAAAACTACTTGATTAACCAGGGGCCTTGATTTTATTGTCTGGAACAATCTTCTGGAATGTGGACAATAAGGTACTCTGATTTAAAGTGAAGTATTTTATAATCAGATTCTAAAGTTATTACTAATAACTTATTATTTATTATTTATTATCAAATTGTCAATAATGAGCTTAAAATGAAACTGACTGACAAACATTACATGGAATTACAAATTTCAAAAGTTGTAGACTGCTTTTACTAAATTATAGTAACTAGAATAATTAATAGATTGACTCATATTAAATATTGCAATTTATTTGTCATTTATTTTTACAAAATATTTATAATTTTACAATAAATTAAAAAAAAGTTATGAAATGTTATAAAAAATTGTGTAAAAAATGAAAACATTTTAAAAGAATTATTTGTTTTGAATAAGAGATCACAGAATTTATATGTTTTGAGAAATTACTAAAACACTATAAATTAGAAGCAAATGTATGGCACAGGTGTTTAAAATTGCAGTTTAAGACACTTTAGTTTAATTTTTGCGAATATTATAGAAATTATATATTTTAAAAATTATTAGCGAAAGTGGAAAACATTCAAAAATCAAAGAGTTGTGGAATTTGAGACTTTGACAGACAAATGAATAAATGAATGCCTTTTAATAAATAATTTACAAAATGAGAAGTCAGACAAAGTTAATGACTGCAAACGGACTCAACTCAATGTGAAGACTGAGTTGAAAGGATATATTAAATTATTTATAATGTATTTATATATATTTGGCAAATAATTATTAAATATATGTATAAAATATTTATCTTTCGTTCGACGAGTGATTTATACATAAATTTTATATACATTTAAGTCTTTTCTGTGTTGAATATAAAACATCTCTTTGAGAATCAGTTGATCACAAAAACACACTTCAAATAAAATATTAAATTTTAAACACAAATATCAGACAAACTCTAAACTAAACAGTGGTTTCATTCCTCCGCAGATTCAATGGCTGTAATTCGCGCTGAAGTCTATCGAATTCGTTGTAATAGTCGTGTTCGTCCGACATCTCCTCCATATCACTACCACTGACTCGACGGGTGCCTACTATTGGGTTGTGACCCAATTGAGAGCAATTCACATTCAATGAAGGGTTTGGCTGTAGTGAAACCACTGACTGTCCATTTGGTAAACCATTGGTAATGGATAATGGACTTTGTGGTAATGAATTGACGTATTCGTGTTCGCGACTCATTAAGTGATACTCTAAATTATCGACACATCGGGGCTGACCGTTGACGGGTACAAAGTCCGGAATAAAGCGAACGTAATCTTTCACTTTTCCATTAACTGATTCTTTGGGCAAAATTTAATTTAAAAATGTTTTATTTTTAATAGAATTTTCAATTAAATACCTGAACGCTTTGCATCACCGATCAGATCCATATAATTTGTTGACTGACCAATAGGTCCTGGAGAGGGCATAAGATAATCGTCCTCATCGACTGGCAGTTTAAATGGAAATTCAATACTTTTTGATGAGATATTTGTACTGTTTCTTATGGTTTCGCAAAAATCTCCGTCTAATGAATCGGCGAAAGAAATGTCAGAATTAATACTTTAAGCACAGCTTCGAAATATGACAAACCTTTGCCGATGACTTTAAGCGGATCAGAACTATACCGACCCGAGCTCTGACTATTTTCTCTGAGATGTCCGTTCATTTGAACGACCGGATAGGGACCGGATGAGTCTAAATGAGCGAATTTGTTGAAATTTGGAACATTTGCGAAATCGCAATGTCTTCCGTATCCGTTCATAAATATGTTTTGTCGGTATTGAACATCGAGTGTGTCGTCACTATTTCCAGTCATCCCTACATTTATTGAGAATCCACTGTTAATAGGATCGCCTTCAAATCCTCGATCGTCCATAAACTTTTTGATGGGAGTGGGAGGAGGAGGTGTATCAGCACCAGTATGTGTTTTGCTCGGTTGAAGGTATTCTTCAGCATCCATTATGGTCTCGGGTCCTTCAATGGGCATACTTAGAGTTCTAATCAATTCCTTCTCATCCTGTTGTGTGTAAGAGGGCAGTCGCATCAGTTTATCGCCTTGAATCACTAGATATCGGCCAGGATCCCGAGCCATTTTGGCAAACTCTTCAGCTAGCTCTTTAAATGAAGGTCTAGACTCTGCATCAAGCATCCAGCATTTTATCATGATCATATATACATCGATTGTACAAATGCAAGGCTGTGGCAAACGCTCGCCTTTCTCTAATAAATCGGGCACTTCACGCGCCGGTACGTTCTCATATGGACGCCCCCCATAGGTCAACAGTTCCCAGGCTGTTAAAATCAAAACAATTTATTTATATATTAAATAATTAGATTAAGTGATGAGTTGACTCATTTGACTCACCCGTCACTCCAAAACTCCAGACATCACTTTTATGAGTGAAAATTCTGTGTTGTATGCATTCGAGAGCCAACCATTTGATGGGCATTTTGCCGCCGGCAGCCTTGTACTCATCCTCGTCAATTTCCAACAACTTAGCCAGACCAAAGTCAGTGATCTTCACACATCCGGGAGTTTGGAGCAAAACATTTCTGAGGGCTAAATCTCTGTGAACCATTCGTTTTTCTTCCAAATAAGCCATTCCTCTGGCGATTTGTGTGCACCAATTCAATAATGGTTTGGATCCAATTTTGTCCTTATTATTACGCACATAATCCAGAAGACATCCCAAAGGCATGAGTTGTGTCACGAGCATTAGTTGAGATGTCATACAAACAGCAAGTAATTTGAGAAGATTGGGGTGATCCACACTCGCCATAATGTATGCCTCTTCCAAAAACTCTTTATTAGTGTTGGGTTGTGTCCCCTCTCGAAGAACTTTTATTGCGACCGGAATTTTGACGTTCTCTCCCTCTGGAACCCAAACTCCTTTATAAACTGTACCGAAAGCTCCATATCCAAGAATTCCTCCTTTCCTTAGCTCTGCCTCCTTAACGATTCTGAGTTGAGCTAAATTCGGTTTGACATTCGATGGTTTAAGCGGTTCGTTGTCATCGAAACCACTCATTCTCATCGTTAATTTCATTGTATTTTCCTTAGTTCGCGCCCTTTGCAGCCATTGATAACTGAATATGGCCAGGAATATGCCAAATAGTACAACACATCCCGCACTGCCACCAATTATGACAGTCCATGGATCTTCTTCTGTGTTGACACCATAGGCTGCAATATTCGGATCTTTGTCTGAACAGTAGGGGTCTTCGTTATTGTCTTCGAACACTTTGTAAGGTTTTTCTGTAGGACAGGAGGCCGTGCAGTTGAAGAGCTTTTTGTCATCTCCATTGTAAACGCGGTAGTTTCTGCAGGCAATGCAATTACTTGTGGTGGGACCGTAACACTTGCGACACTCATCTGCACATTTGACACACTTATGGTTGGCCTCATCTGCGTAGTGGTCTCGCGGACACTGATCTTCACACTGTTCACCAGAGCTGTACCGCAAACACTCACAGACCGATACGTGTATTCCAAAAGCGGTACAATTTTTGCATCTCTGATGACATTTACGACAAACAGATTTTCCCGTCAATGACTTGAGAGCCCCCTCTTCTTGAGGTCCGATATATTCGTGATAGAAACCATCGGGACATGATTCTTCCGCTTTGAGGCACTGCTCAACCACATTTGGATCATACATACTAACGATGGCCTTTTCACAAGACTTACAACCACCCTCTCCCAGTTTGTTAAGAGGACCAGTACATCCTTGCACGCAGTTCTCGTGGCATGGTTTGCATTCTCCGTTTTGACCAAATTTGGAGATGGGACATTCCCTAACACAATAGGGGCCATCTCTAACATGCCTGCATTGGGAGCAATTGCCAGCTCCGGGTCCGAAGCACTGACCAGAACATTCTTCGTGACAGTGTTTGCAAACATTATTTCCCGCGTCATAAATGCTGTCAAAGATTTTTAATTAGATTATTGTTTGAGTATTACTAATAGCGACAGTTATGTCACATATGAACATACATTTGATCGCATACTTAAAGAGAGGGTAAGTTTCAGATCAAAAGCAATAATTAGTTTTGATGGAAGAGCTCTAATCGAAATATGAGGCTATAAAAGAGAGGAATATTTCTTACCCTAAACTCGTATTACAACTTTGGATACACGTTTCTCCCAATCTGTATGAACGGCATGACAAGCATTCATCGGGTCCGGGACCCCAACAGCCATCACTGCCACACTGTGAGTGGCAAACCAGTCCTTTTTTGCCTGCAATCATATCAAAACAGGTATTGTAAGAAAGGTATGTTAAATACCTCTTTCATCATAACTTACGGCACTTGTCTTCCTCGCCATTGCTCTGCAAAAGCATATTATGAGCGCTCGAACGCATCACTTTCTTCCAATCAATACTACTCGCAAAACAAAGCTCTTTATTTTCCAAAATGGCTACACTTCCCGATCGCACCTTCTTCAGTGACCGCAGACTCAATGATTGCAAAGAAGTCTTTACAATATAAAGAGCGGCAAAATATTCTGTTAGCTGTCGGCCCCCTATTATCTCCAAATTTTTGAAATACGAAAGGTTTTTGAAATCCTGATGAGAGGCCTGAATACTGACAAAACCCGTCACTTCTCTCAAAGTGTTGAAAACTTCTAATTTGTTTGGTTGCATACGAGGGTAGTGCGGACCGAATGTGAAATTCAGATAAACCTCTTGGAAGCCATTAAAAGATGTGTCCAAAATTGTTAGCGAACCCTCTATTATTGTACAGCCCTTGAAGGAGTCTATATTTCCTGCATGAACCACTTCCACCCCTTGACAGTTCTTGGGACAAGGACCATCACATGGAACACATTCGCCATTAAACGCCTTTTTATTAGGCGGACACGAGCGGACACACGCGCCATTATCTTTGAGCAGATGATCGGGACAATTCTTGACACAAGTGGCGCCATAAGCATACTTTCCCTCAGGATTGCTTTCCCACGAATAAGTAGACGGATTATAGCGCATCATTGGAGGGCATTCCTGTTTGCAAACGCCGTCGTCATAAAAGTTACGACAGGCCTTATAGTGACGAACAATCAGTTTAGCAGAGAATCACTTAAAACATATAACAGAAAGACATACGAGACAATCGCTCTGTTTGGGACCAGTGCATCCACCCGCGCAGAATAGATGACAACACTCCCTCGGGTTGGGTCCGAAGCATCGCCCTTGATGACATTGAGGCGAGCAGTTTATTTTGGAAAATTTCTGGCAGTTGTGCGAACCTTCGCCCCAACAGCCCTCTTCACATGATTCATGACATGGAGGACCTGATTATTGGAACAAATAATTGATAATTCAATGAAAGATGAGATGCATTTGAATTGCGTTGACTTACATTCGCGTTCCGGTTGAGTGAAATTATACACATATATAGTCTTGGCTTTAGAACCCGTTAGGATCTCATCCCAATTGACAGTCCGGATGTGGCACAGGTTGTAGTTATTGAAAAAGCCAACACTTCCCGACAAAATATCTATTGATATGAGCGGTCAAAACAACATAAATATGTGCTTTTGTTTAAGATAATAGTGAGTGAATTGAGGCTAACCTCTAAGTGCGGGCGTTTCTAAGTTTTCCATTTTGCTAAGAGTTACCATTAGAGCAAATTCTTCGTCGCGAACATTCAATTTGAATAAAGTTCTTCCTCTTATAATCTGAAGACTTGGAAGTACTATACGTTTGACGTCCACATGAGATATGAGTACATAACCCGTCACTTCGCGAATATATTGCAAAAAACTTAAGTCCAAGTTCTTGTCCTGAAGCCATGTAAGCTCCAGATTGCCATCCACGTAAGTGCAGTTCGTATACCTGTCCCTTAGGTTTTGAAAGTGATGCTCGCGGTTTGATGGCACTGACATCCGACCATTGGTTCCGATGCATACTATTTGTTGATTACAATAAATAATTAATTCTACGCTCAAATATGGAATGCATTTTGACATCGGTTCGTAACACCTGGTAGCATTTCTTAATTTAATGATCACGCTTTGCAAAAATTATATTAGAAACTATATTTTCTAAAAAATACCATGATACTCAAATATTTAATTATCAATTAATTTTTAGAAAAAGGACCAAATTTACTAACTTTTGCCTTTTTTGATGTGGAGGTCTTTTTCAGTTTTGCCTCTGACCAGAATGGAATTAACTAGTATCAGACCATTGCTTATTAAATATATAAATATAATAATTGATTTAATCCTAGTCCTCATTTTGAACGATAGGTAAGTGTCAAAGTTGTGACGATTAGTTCATTTTGACACTTAGTGTAGGAAACTCTTAGAGCACTTTGACTTTGGCCTCTCGTAGTCAAACACAGAGCGATCGGCGCACAAATCATCAAAATATTTACAAAAAGGCAAATATTATTCGCAAAATGGGCTCAATTTGGGTTCAATTGACGGTTGAAATGAGAAGACAGACGTTTGCCAATCAAATAAACTCTGGTCTCTGATTGCGATACTCTTTGATAAACTTATTTGAATATCAGTGCACTTGAAGTGCATTTCGAAAACATTGTCCATCTCTTGAATTTCCGAAACTATTAACAAAAATGAAAACATTTGCCAATTATTACATTAAAATCAAAAGAAAAGCCAAAGAGTAGTAATAGAGTTGGGATTGTATGCGAGCGAACACTTGTTGCTCGAATGGGAACGTTGTAAGCAGTTATGTATTGAAAGCTTCTTTTGCCACATTTCAAGTCAACCATTTCCATCAACACACAAAACTGGGACACATATCCTTTACAACTGTTCTGTAGTTTAGTTAAGAGATTTTCACTTCGAATAATAATCATTCAAATCAAGTATTATTGCAATCACTGCTCTCTGACACAAAACACCTACACTTTTGGCACTTATGGCACACAATTTGACAAAAATTCGTTAAATTAATGCCTATTTTCTTACCAATGTTTACATAACAACAAAAGCATTACTCGAGTAAAATTCAATCTGTTTGGCCGAGTCTATGACCCTTTGGATGACATATAACTGGTTATAAGTCTTATATAACTTCATATTTATCACATAAATTGGGCCGAATTCAAGAAAACCTAAGCAAATGTGCCTTCACTTAGACTCCGATCTAATATTAGAGCGAATCAAATGTTTATTTTCTGAAATTCAATGCAATGTTTGAGACAAAACAAAAGTCATAAATATAATGGGCTTAAAGTCCGACTAATTTTGAATTTACGTTTAAAAGCCAGTCCTTCCAAGAATTCTCATATTTTATTGAGTCTTACAATGAAAGCTCAAATTTATCAGTGTTCAAAAGATTCGGGGCTTAAGGAATGCCAGGCAACCCTAGGCAACCCCAGACAATCCTCAACTGTGTTTTACTAATTGATAAGATTCGCTCAAATATTGTACTGATTTAAGGATTCAATTATATCACAAATAACTGATTATAATAAGAATAACTGATTTAATACATATAGACATTGGAGTGAAGTGTTGTTCATATATTGGCTTCGCTTAGGTTTGAAGTTAAGAAATGCAAGAATATTAGGAGAACTAACACAACTAACCGCCCAAACAAACACATTAAGACAACTGTAGAATTGCAGGCTGTAATTGGAGATAAAGTGGAACAAAAAGTTTACAAAACAGACCAAAAAGCGAATGCGATCGAAGCAAAACTTGCCTGAACTCACTTTTGATAGCTATTCATAACTCCTACACTCACTTTAATGCATTCAAATGAGACCCGAATCGGCGAAATCCTTGAAAGGACAGCACAATCAACACATATGACGACTACACAGATTATGGTTGACTCGAACTGCAACTGATGCCAATATGAGTGGCATTTGTGGCAAAAAGAGCTTTGATTTAATGAAAAGTTGGAAAACAATTTGGAAATCACTAAAGAAATCTTAAACTGAGGTTAGATTAGAGTTGAATGATATGAGAATTGCAAGCATTGCATACATTGATAACAAAAGTCAATGAAAAAAATGATATTTACTTTTGAATATACACTACAATAAAGGCATCGTTTTTATCACTGTTGAAGTGCGTGAATCATGAGATCCAAACACAACTAATACACAGAACTACGACTTCTAATACATTCGGAGACAAAGATTTTTTAGCAAAACTTGATTCGAGTTTTAAGGCGCAAATCTATTGCAGATATAAAATGATGCGTTCATTACAGTGACAGCACAGGCAGATCACGCCTATTCATTCGCGTTTATCGAGAGGTACATCTGAAGACTTTCACCGTAGATAAAAATATTTCGCCATTGCTTTGAATGCTATTCACTTGACTATTGAATGACGGGTTTGTTTCGAATACCACTTGTAATCACTGCAGACATAACTCATCCAATAATTGCCACTTCAATCACATTCACTAATATTCACATCAATTATATAATACGACTTGAATTGAGTCAAATCCAGAGTCGACAATAATTTCAATTAAAACAAATGAATGTAATAACGAGTAAAATAAATATTTTCATTGCTATTAGTTTTGGGAAAACAAAATATTTTCGATAGTCTGGAATCGAAGCGCACAAAACGAGGGATGAAATGAAGCCAAAGCCAGCTATCGCTCGATTATAAGTCCGTATTTCTCTGTAATCCTCCCTGTTTTTTCTTTCGTGCATTTGCTACCTGCTATGCCTCAGGCAAAGCAACCTTAGCTCAGAATACCTTAGAATACCTGACGTGTTTTCTTAGTTGTTCCCTCCCAGTCCACTGAACACTCAGCACTCACTTCATTGCTTTCGAACACAATCTAATGGCAAATATATTCGTTTTTACCTAGCTTCACTAAATATATTGCACCACGCAAGAAATTCAATTACTCCAAATTCTTGTTCTCAATCCTCAATCAAAGCAAAAATGAAAAATTGATTAAAATGTGTTTACTTTTAACAGCATTTTTAAAACAAAAACTTCTTTGAAACTTAAGACAACTTCTAATGCATTTCGTTTCCAAACCAATATTTTCCAACAAAATCGAGAAAATGCATATATTTTTGCATTTAAATGAATTGCAATTATTTTATTCGTTTAAGTTTTAAAAAATGAGAATTTATTCAAATGTTTTAACATAAAGACATTTAAAGCAATTGCGATGATTGGGCAAAACAGGAGAGAAACGATCTTTCTTGAAGTCGCCCCGTATTTCTGCCCCTTATTGATATCCCCAAACAGCCACGATTTTGCACGGCTTTACCTGTTTTGGGGCAATTCAAGAAAAGGGGCAAAAACTTCTCGACTTACCTGAGCCAAGCAGGGCCTCAATAGGCAATAACATAGCGCCGACCGTCTGCACAGCTCTGCACTGCATAAGAGCTCTTTCTCTGGATTCCTACATAACTATTGAAGTCTAACGAAGTTTTGATTCGATCGCTGCGATGGGAACACAGGTTAGGGAACAGGCATTCGGAAAAAATTGAAAAGCATTCAAAGACCAGATTCTGGATGTCGTCTAATTAATGACACTTCAGATTACATGAAATTATGTTTAAAATGCATTTTTTGCGTTCAACGCATTAATTTTGAAATCATTTTTTCTGCAAAATTAAATGTTTTCTGATTTTTCAAAACTATTTGATTCCACAATTTTTTTAACGACACGTTTGAAGTGAAGGACAACTTCGAGGCTTACATTTGAATATCTTTGCAATTGTTTTACATATTTTGTATTTAAGGCAAAAGTTAGCAAATTATTAGTTTTTAGAGGAAACCGGACGCAGACTCTTATCGAAGACTTATTTTTGAGCCAATATTTTATTAATTTATTAATATTTGATACCTTTGCATATATTTGCAAATATTAAGACTTACCCAACCATTAGTGCATTATATAAGATAAATGTGAGACATGGATCGCTTACCTAAATAGACACAAAATAAGATTAGTCGACGCATTCATTTCATAAAACTTAGATTAAGGCCATAATTTGGATTAGCTTTTAGGACAGTCTCCACTTTGATGTCGCCATTAAATTGCATTCTTATTATTTACCAAAAGATTTTAATTAATCCAAACGGAAATTATATAAATCCGTTAATCGATTTTATTGTCAAATATTTTTTGTTTTCAAACAATAGAAAAATAGCGCAAAAATTAGTGCAAATTAATTGGTATTAAATGCAACAAAAGTTTCTAAAATGCAATTATAAGTGACTTTTATTGTGCATATTGTTTGACAGGAGTACACAGTTTGCTCCTTCGAGAAAAGTTGCACAAAGTCAATTGCTAAATTTATTGGCGCCTATTCTTGCAAGCCTGTGAGCATCTCTGTCACTTTAGTGGAGTGTTTCCTTACTTTGCAGTTAATTTGAAACAAAAATTCCTAGCACAATGGACAGGTTGTGATGTATGATGTTAAGTTAAGCTAAGCTAACTGTTGACCATTTGGTCAAAGCGTTTGAAAATGATTGTTGTGACCATAAACCTATCATTATTTGAAGCTTTTTGTAAGCGTTCGACACTCAAAGTGTAAAAATAACTCCGATTCGGTTCGGGTTTAAAATTTCATTTGTTTTTAAGACTTGAATTTCAACGAAAAGCAATAATTCAAAGAAAAGTTGTTTTAATTGCAAAAAATACTCTAAAAAGAACGCATTTTTGAAGACACGAAATAATTACTAATTTATCGTTAAATCGTACAAAACTTATGTAAGATTTGACTGTAAACTTATCAGTGTTCGTTTTTTCTACTTAAATATTGAATGAGCTCTTATTGGAGATCGACATCGCGATAATTATCCTGCAGAAAAACTGGTAGCGCAACCAGTTTTTGAATACCAGTCACTTTAGTTATTCAATAGACATCAAATGTCATAAACTTGGAATTAAAACATGATTTGCCGCAACTCTTGGCTCAGACCTCATCGAAATCAATTAAACAGAAGACAACTCACATAACTTGGAAAACATGGTTCACTATTCATATTCTGGTCGAAAAAATATTTGTCTGTCTTATTGGCTAAAATAGTGAGCTTGTTGAGAAAAATGTCTGCAATGTCTTAGTGGTCGCCACAAGATTTGCTCGAAAGCAATCAATTACTTTACATTACATTCACTTCTCATCTTATGTCACGTTTTTGAAAAATATGATCAGAATTAAGTCGATTAGTCATTCACTTTGAAGTGCTTTTAATTTAATAGCTTTTAGTATCAAAAATCAAAAATATTTTTTAATTAATTTTTGTGAACATTTTTGAGGCATTTTTTTCCTTTGAGCTCCAAATAGGAGTTCAAAACTTGTGTTCACAGAGTTTTAGAAATGAAAAAGTCGTTAGTATTTAACATTTAAGACGTTGTCTAAACTGATTAAAGTAAAAACTTTTAAGACATCTATTTATTGAGGGATTAACTCCGCAAAGAATGTCAGATAGAGTGCAAATGCAGGTGTGATTGCTTGCCATTGGCTTCAGTCGTATGGCTTGTGTTGTGCTCTTCTGTTATTTATGGTCGGAGTGACTCTCGACTCAATGCCATTGGGCTAATGACTTGCTATCAAAAGGTTTCTCAGAAATTCCTTATTAGAAATCAAATATTTACCAAAACGGGAGAAATTTGACTTTCGTTTGTAGTCCGAGAGTCGGCAGAAAAAGATTAAATCCGGTTCTCGTTCTCCCGAAACAACTGATGATAAGATTGACTAATAAAGCCTCACATCGATCACGAAATGTAACTTTTTAACAGATATTCCGTTCAATTGCTTTGATTTTTCATTTCGCTATTAAGTACAGTGTAAGTGAGCTGTAGTGCAAAATACAGGAGGAATTTCGGGGTATGTGCCCTCTGACCTTTCACATGCAACCACTGCTACAGTGTACGCTCCGATCTGCACAGCCTTAGCATAAGCATCGCTTTGCATTTTTTACAGATCGTGAGTCTCTCATCTTTAATTTTATATATTGAACTAACAGTGCCAGCACAGCCACCACTACCAACACATCCAATGAGGACCAGAGGAGCAGAGCTTTCGTGTAAAAGCACTCATTTCGATAACTGCCTTACGTTCTCACTTTTGAACACTTGAGAGCTAACAACAAAAAAGTCACTTATAATGAATCAAATGAGTCATCAATTAATTCATTAGAACTCAATTTTTATCCAAAACATCAATTTCTCTCTTTTTGTAGTATTTTTGCATTAATTTGTCTGAAAATCACTGCTTTTGCTAATTATTAACCTCTTGGTCCTCAATAACACATATGTTTGCGTTTAATGCAAATTAAATGCATTATGCAATACATATCTCGATTTTTATGCAAGAATGGTCTTTTTCTTGAACTTGATGATTTTCATGCGATCCATTATTTTCAAAGTCAAGGAAAATTTCTGTCAAATTAATTGTCATTAACTGATTTTATATAAGATTATTATTTCATATATTTTTAGTGATTTACATAAATTAAGACTGGGATCATGGTCTATCAGTATATTTGTTAAGATACTTTAGAATTCCTAAAACAGAAATTATTTTTATTATCGATGCAATAAAATTTCAAATAAAAGAATTCATTTATTTTTCAAAACACACATAAAAAGAACTTAAATAAAATCCGATGAGAAAATTGGCCCAAAAATTTCAGAACTAAATTATCCGAAAAATCTGTCAGAACTGAAGAAAAGGGAAATTTTAGAGAACCGGTATATCATAGATGTCTTTCCACTGTTACTAAACTTTTGACTGCATTATTAGCAGAAATAAATCAGTAATTAAAGTTTCATTTTGTTTTTAAGACTAAATATAAATTTTTGGGTATTTTTTACTTTGGAAAACAAGTGTAATAAAACTTGTTCATTTTAATAAATTGAGAGATGTAATTGATCTTGAAAATATTTAACGACGAAAGAAGTGGAAATTTTAAAGATAAAGTAGAAAATCATGTTTTATTGGTATTTATATAGTTTTAATTTTTTGCAATGCAAATTTTAATAATTTAAATTAGCATCTAGGTAAATTAAATAGAAATGTTTTCCATAAAATAGCTTAATTACGAGGTTCTGAACAAATAAAAAATTAATAGTTAGAACTCATAACTTATAATTCAGTTAATTTCAAAGTAATATTAATTCGTATTTTTCAGTAGCCATTAGAGGCAGAGCTATATTGAAAGGCCGTCTCATCTAATGAGTGGTCCACACATTCCCTGCTTATAATGAATTGTAAAATACAATCGTGTCGTCATTAATCGAGACACCTTAGGCCAGGTATAGGCCACTCATTACAGCCCAAACACATTCCAAGTCTTTGACTTATTTTCAATCCTTTGCATACAAACTATAATTCGATAAATTATGTCAAAACACTATTTATTATATACGATAATCGATTCACATTCAAACACACTTTCGAATAGACGACAATTTCAAAAATTTTAAATATTCACTATTTAGAGCTATAATTTTACCTACTATAAAAAATGCCTAATTTATATATAATTCAGTCCTACTT
Source organism: Fuscozetes fuscipes (assembly GCA_034702105.1). Classification (NCBI taxonomy): domain Eukaryota; kingdom Metazoa; phylum Arthropoda; class Arachnida; order Sarcoptiformes; family Ceratozetidae; genus Fuscozetes; species Fuscozetes fuscipes. Next base: position 16,716 of record JAQGCS010000416.1, read on the forward strand.
GTTATTAAATTATCAAGTATGCGACTTTTTTTGTTTGTTCCATAATCATTTACATAAATAATTGAAAGCAGTAGTGGATAATATCTCGAAGGAATCCTATATTTCCAAATAATCAATCGTTTTATTTTACATAGATCGTTTAGTTACTTTTATCGAAAGAATCTGAATAATTAATTTTGAACGTTTGAAAAATATTTAAACATTTAGGGAATTCTAATATTTCAATTAAACCTGATGAATAATAATTAAATTGCTCGATTAAATAAACACGATTTGAAGACCTGATGGCAATTCATAAGTGAAAAACAACTGGAAATTTGATTCAAGAGTCAAAACTCGATGTCATTCGAGTCTTTGACCAAAAGAGTAAATAAGAATCAAATAAATATAATTAACATTTAATTAGAATTAATTATTCAAAAAATGATATTAAAAACTAATTCAATAGAAAGACAACAAATAATAACCGAAATTCTATTGAAATTAAACTAAAACGACGATTGAATTAGCATTAAATTAAACAATTATTTGTGCGAACCTCTCATCAAACTATGAAAATGTTTAAGAGTTTTGACACAATTTCCTAATGAAGTCAAAGTTTATTGTTTTGTATTTTGTTTTCATAATTGTCTTCATTCAGAATATAATTCATTTAAATGCAACACAAAAACAGGTGAAAACTCTAAACCAAAACTTAATTAATTCTTTTAAAGAGAATATAAATAATATCCGTTAACGCATAGGATGTGCTAGAGTCGAGTATCAATCAAGTTTGTTAGACTATTCCCGAGGCATTACATTTGAGTGAAGCACTCATTTATTCATTAGACTTTTTCAAATGCATTACTGCACTCTACTGGCTATGATTCAAACTATTTTTCAAAAGTTCATTGAACGTTTTCAAATAGTTGATAAATATTTGCAACGATGTTGAGTTTCTCAGCAAACGTCTCAACTTGAGAACAGGTATTGAGTATTTGAATAGGTACCATCTAGTAGATGGCATCTACCACTTCATACAAATATTCATTTTGCTTATTGTTAAGCTCAATTTAGTTTCCAATATGATTTTCAAATAAACAATTGAATTTTGTAGAATATTAAAATGATAATGTAATCTAGCATTGAAAATCAATCTATACCTATTATCTATAGTGCTAGATCCTAACTTTAATTTATTAATTGCATAATACAGTAGTATTAATTCAATTGTATATAGGGTGCCATCTAGCACATACACTTTCAAATTATAAAATTTTAGAAAGTTTTTAAAAGAGACCTGGAATGTGCTATTTTGATTTGTAATTGGTCACTAATTTTTATTAAAACAAGTTTGAATCAAACCTAGTCCCCACTACATTTACATCATTTATAAATTTTAAAAAGTGTTAGTTCAAAATAAATTAAAAAAAAGCTTTTATCATAATTCGGGTTAATTTAAATATTTTTATGATATAAGAAATTTTTAAGAGAACGAAATCATTAAATTAATTTTAAAAGAGTTTTTGATAAATATAAATGTCAAAAATGGCCATTTCATTTTTGATTTACCTATGCCTATGCCTAACCTAACCTAAACTAACCATCCCAATTTAATTTTCTAGGCTCCATCAATTTAATACTTGTGTTTGTATATTCAGCATAGGATCATACCAAAGTGGAATCTCTATATAAAATTACCCTTTTAATGATTGCCTAGAATAATGATGGAAATATATGGTCCATAAGCAATCCCTGCGGTTGGGTTGAATTCCATTTCATTTTAGTCATTTAGCGAGACACATCTTTTTAGCAACCTACATCCATTCCCTTTTCTAAATATTCCAGATTTATAGCCCGAGATTATAGTCTCAGTCATATCTCTCTAAAAGCAATATCTCCAGAGTCCATCTTCAATCCCATAATTCTCTTTAAAGTATTTACCAAATTTTTATAGAATAAAATCCTATAAATGAATTAAATATTTCCTTTTTCATAAACTTAGCATAAAGCTTATCATTGCATTATCTCGCCAAGCTTAGACTCAAATTTTTAAAATATTCATAAAATTCTGATACATTTTTATTTTAAAATATTTGCAAAAATCAATTGTTATCAATTTCTTTAAATGACCTGTCAATTATATATCTGCACCCACTTCATAGACTAGTCTTAATTACATCCCTTTCAAAGGAATATCACCATAGACGACAAAACGACAAAACTATATACTACATTCTTACTTCGTAAATGCAGTGAAAAAACTTTTTTAATTGTGAGTTTTGAAAATTATCATACAATCTATACTACAGAGTGTTTACTCGAATAACGAACAGTTGAATATACTCCGTGTGATTATCTTTTAATGTTTTTGTAGTGTCAAAGGTAGAAAGTAATGTGTAAACATAGAGTACAGGGTTTGTCATAAGTTTTTATAATCCATTATTTTAAATAAATTTTTATAATCTCTTAAACACTCTATACTTTAAATAATTGTAATAAATATGTAACAGTGCTAAAAGATTAAAGGATAATCTCTCGAAGCACATTCAACGGTTCGTTATTCGAGTAAATACTCTGTAGAATATAGTGTCTCTAAATAGGGATTATTTTGAAAAGTTTGCAAGATACTGGTGAAATTAAAATTGTTTTATAATCTATATGTAAAGAGAATTCAATCAAGTCGAATTACAGCTGCCAATGACAGTATAAGTGCCTCCATGATTCAAGGTTGAGTATCCCTGCATATGATATTTGAGATTTTTGTAACAATCACTTATCAAATTCTTAAGAACTTTAGAATAAATTGTTTATAGTCATTATCAGTGGTAATCAACCTTAAATCAGAGGGGTACTAATAAGCTTGATATTTATGTTAAAACTGATGAAGCTTTATTTGTTCATTAATGAAATCAGTGACAAAAAAGGTTAATTGATAAGACATTTGTGTAGGTTTCATACTTTCATCATTTAAGTGAGACTTATTGTTTTCACTCTCAACCTTGGTAATTTTGTTACTATCTATGTGAATATGACAGTGTACATGAACAGCCTATCATTCACGATGTTTCAAGCTTTGGAACTATTTTGGGACTCTGATTACGACTGGTCATTATATTATTTTTCCCTGAGTCGTTCACAAATTTGATGAAACCACATTTTTACATAAAACATTCAAACTTTGCATAATTTCAACATTATCAAAATCTTTATCCCAACATAGTGAAATTAAGAAGTTGTTTTTGTAGTCCCCACCTCCCTATAATTCCTCAACTTGATATCTATCCAGGTGCGACTATATATTCAAAAACTATGCTTTTATATAAATAATATTAAAGAAATTTCGATATATTTGTTGAGACAAATTACTAAATGAACAGGGTATACATTTATTTTGTTTCATTAAATTCAAAGGTATCCATTTATATGATAATTTATAAATAAATTTGCCATGCTTATCATTTTAGCAACTTTGCAAGCAACAGCCTTTAAAAATAGCAAAATATGAATCATAAAGAGTCGGTGTAATTGTCTTTGAGGTAATTGTTGAGAATTTAGTAGTTTTTTCGAACTGTTTGAAACACTTTCCTCTAATACTTCATAAATACATTAAAAGTAATGCTTTCACTAAAAGTCTTAAACTTGTGCTTCGAGTGTCGGGAATGTCGTCGCATATCATTAAATGTCTGTTGTTTTGTAAACCATAAATATTCGCTTCTGTTTATATCGTAAGCCTATAATTATAATATCTTCAGAAAAAACTTCCAATCAATTAAATGTCAATTTTTTAAACTATTTCATTTTCAAATTATTATTTTAATATAACTTACTGTATATAAGCTAGATTAATTCATTTCATTCAAATTATAATCATTCATCAATAAAATCAGAGCAGCGCAAGGGGAGGGAGTAGATCCTTATCCCTATTAAAAATTAAAAATTTTGACTTAACACTTAGAATTTGAAAAAATCCCTACAAAAATGCTGAACCAAACAATTTTTTTAGAATTTAGTCCAATTTTATTGTTTATCCTGGATATAATGGCAATTTAAACTAGTTTAAATTTGAACTTAAACATAAAAGCAGTTCTTCTGTATTAAAATGCAGTGAAATAAGCAGGGGTGCCCAAGGTACCCGACCTCAGGGGGGGGGGGTCCCTCGGACCGAAAAATCAGGGGGTATAGGGGGTATTTTTTCTGACTCGCCGGAGAAAAAACTCAAAGGGTCCCCCCTTTGAGCTTTTTTCTGGGTCTCCAAAATTTCGAGAAGGGGGGTAGTGGTAGATAATTTTTCCAAAATCTTCGCGTTTGCCGCGCGCTTGTGGGGCTGATGGGTCAGATTTGCCTCAAAATAGGCCAAAAATTTTGCCGCCTCGCTTCGCTCGGCGAAATCTCCGCGTTTGCCTCGCGTTCGCGGAGGGGGGTCCAATTTGCCTCAAATCTAGGGGGGGGGGTCTCGTCGGGAACAAAAACTAGGGGGGGGTATTTGGGCTATACCCCCCCTTGGGCACCACTGGAAATAAGTATCACAATTACTGAGTATTCAGCTTAAATAGAACTTTTCCATGTTAAAATCAAAATGATAATAATAAGAGATCGAATAAAATCTAAGTTTTTGAGTTTAAAGTTTAAATTTTACTAAATATGTCAGTTTATTACAGGAATGTGCAAGGTCCGCGATTCTGGGATTAAAAATTTAGGGGGTATACGAAATTTTTACGAAAAAAGCGAAGGGAGTAAGGTAAAAAAAATTGCCAACGAGGGGGTCACACATTTTAAGAGACAAATCTTCGATTCATTTATTTTTTAGACCTTTTATGACAAAATCATTGAAAACGATGACAATTATCCATAGATATTAAAAAACCAAAATTTTTGCAAAAATATCGAGAAAGTGAACGAACGATAAATTAATGCAAAAGAAAAGAATTAAAAGTCTATACGAATGAAGAAATGGGGAAAATAGAAGCTTCTCGTCGTAGGCTATGCATCGATGAGTAGCCTCGAGACCGGATGCGTGCCTTCAACTCATAAATTGTCCAAAAAGTGAATCTCAAAATTTGAGACAAAGATTATAAATATTATATTGAAATTAAATCAAAAATATGAAACAATTAATTTATGTCCTCATATATCAGAATAATCTCATTAAAAAAATAAATGTTGCATACTTTTTCTATCGTCTAGAACCTATCAAAAATAACGAATATATTAAATATAAAAGCTAATTTTTAAACTAATCAATGATACTTTTTTTCATTATTTTAAGTAATTTAAAATATACACTCAAACCTGGTTATCCCTACCTCGCTATAGTCCCATAATTTGGTTGACCAAGTGGAGGATTTGTCTATATTGCATTTATATTGTATCTTTAAAAATTCAGTTTTAAAAGCTTATAATTATTATCATAGATCCTATAAAATTATGAATGATATTAAGCTATTAAACCATATAATATGGTATCTGAATAAGTGAGGAACTTATAGTAAGTTTGAAGATATTTTACTTCTGTCTAATTAGTTAATGTTTCGAAATATTTTTGTATATTTACTCAAAATGCAAATGTAAGCACAGACTGATTCCTTCCTTCTGGCCATTTAGTGATAATTATCGCACTTAAGTGAAGAACAATGAATAGCTGAAAATGAGTATGGGCTAGTTCATGGCACTTTACAGTCACAAAATTTTGTGTCACTATTTCAGTCTTACATTCTGTTAGATTTCGAGTGAAATAAGTTTTGAATTTAGAACACAATTTAGAGGCAGTTATTAAAAATCACATAAACATATACGAAGGCAACTGGTTTTCGACCATTCCGTCCCTCACAGGAAATGGTTTTATTTGAAAAGACATACATTGAATTTTAACTTTAATAATATGTATAAAAACACGCGAGAAAATTATTAATGACCTCAAGACTAGGATTTTATTTTAACTTCAAAATTTGCTTGATATTTCTAACAAAATTTTAATTTCCACCAAGATGACTCTCTCTCTCTCTCTCTCTCTCTCTCTCTCTCTCTCTCTCTCTCTCTCTCTCTCTCTCTCTCTCTCTCTCGCTCACTCACTCACTCACACAATCCTACCAATAAAAATGATTGAATACAGTAAAACTTCCAAATAAGAGAACCATCGGTGACAACAAATCTTTCACCTTAATGAGAGGTAAAATTACTAAATGCTAAACAATAATTTGGTGAAACCAAAATCTTTTCCATAATGAGAATTTCCCTTATTTAGAGGGTCACTAATGAGATTTTACTGTATACTTCTCTGTTGTGAATCTCTCTGTTATATGTTCATGTTGTAGCACTTTTACCAGCCTGATTTGGCAGAACACCCATAGGACTAATGTTAAAAACTTTCACTATTGTGAACTATTGCTAGATGATTTTCTGTGAAGATCTGACTGCACACATGGGAAGTTAGACTATAACCAGGGATGCCCAAGGGGGTATGGGTCTTACCCCCTAGATTCGAAAATTTTGGCTTTACCCCCTTAGAATTTTTCGAAAATTTAACATTACAGGTATACCCCCCCCCCTTTCGCCGCCGAGCGGAGCATACGCCTCTTTGTGTTTTCCGACGAGCGAAGCGAGGCGGGAAATTTTTGAGCACAGAGATTTACCGCCGAGCGTAGCGAGGCGGCAAATTTTTTCGGTTTTTTGGCGGCAAATTAAAAAAACTACTCCCTAGACCCCCCCCCCCTAGAAAAATTTTCAAAAACCACC
>JAQGCS010000417.1:0-23428 GCA_034702105.1 Fuscozetes fuscipes
AGACATTAAAATTCTCAATAATAGCAATAATGAGATAGATAACATCAAACACTATATATAATGCAAATGAAGACCAGAATTTGGTGACTGGCCCTCCTTTTTTGTCCGTTTTGAAATATTTGTATATTTGGTCCTTTCTTATAAACATATCAATTGTGTGGAACAAACATATTATTATTGTTAACACAATTAACAAATACTTTATTATTTTGAATAGACATTGTTTAGAAATCATTTTTGAAGAGTATTTTTGCTTGATAGCTCACAAGTTGATAAACAAAATGAGTAAAATATTTTATATGAATGACAACAAAAAGTGAATATGTTTTGAAGGCTATCCTCACTATTTGAAGGATATGCTCCCTTCCTCACGCTTCGCGCTTCAAAACTTGTTTTAAAGCAAATTGCGTTTATATTTTGCCCAAATTCATTATATGTGACAGGCTTTGGAAATATTTTTTACGCTAACATTAAATATATTTCCGATTTTATTCATTAAATATCTGTAATATAGAACATATTTTAGAGGGGATAAAATAAATTTGCAAAATCTGCCAAATGTCGTGAAATCCTGGTATAATACAAATGTAATTTGCTATAGATGTATTTAATAATTCAAGAAAATCAGTGTATTCATAATGTTCGGTAAAGTTGATTGCATATAAGAACAGTGTTATGGCAATCAACACATACAATTAGTACTATTAGGTCTAAGGTTTAGGTTATGGTCTGAATTACATTTACATACTTTGTTTGAATAGTTATAAGTAAAAATTGGGAAAAATTAGAAAATGGTTAAAATGGGATAAAATAAGTTATAAAAATATAATAATAATAACAGTTATAAAAATTATGTTTATAAGAGCAAATGTAGTCTTTAAGTAGTAGTTTGGATGTGTTCTTCCGCCCAAAGAGGTTCGAACACATCATTGATAGCGTTGACTAAGTTTAGGAACTTTTTGTAATATTCTTTGGATTTGAGGGCTATTTCTCATTGAATCGTATCATTAATTATGAGCCACTGATTCTCTGCCCTTTTTCTGCGATCGCTGGACATATAAGTAAACGATTTTCTATAGTGTCTTCTTTTCCAGTGATTGCATTCTTTTTGCAAAATAGACATTCCTTTCCGTTTCTGATTTTCATTCGATTCAAATATTGACCGAACTTTCCGTGATTTGTCAAATACTGGGTCAACACAAACGACGGCTCGAAGTAATTCCATTTAAGTCGTTCTCTGATCTTTGGAATGAATTTGTAGGCATGTCTTCCAGTTATATGTCTGTCCCACCAGTGCTGCCATATTTCTATTATAGCCTCTTTGACTATATTCTTAACCTTCTTAGGATCTAATTTGAGGTTTTCCACTTGTGTTGGTTCAGTTAAGAATATCATTCTGAGCATTGATTTGAGGTTTGAGGGTATTTCATTTTCTACGCCGTTTTCACTGTTCTCATAGGTTAGCCAAATGTGGGTATTAGTGTAGTCTTCTTTAATCAGTTGATGAATTGCGTTCACTATTTTGTTCTTAGAGTCGAATCGATTGATAACTTTAGTTATAAATTTTTTATTTACAAATATGGCAATTGTTGGCGGTCTTTGGTTTATACTTCTGATTGTTTTAAGAGTTTCATAAATAGAGTTCAGTTCTGTAACGGAAAAACTTTTCCTCTTCCACCTATCGATCAACACATCTCTCATGTAATATTCAGAACCCAAATGTACCACTAAATTAGACATCATTTATTGTATGACTTAATTTTTGTATTACCGGAGTGTGCGCGCTTCAAGCATTTCTGCGGATATGGTGGGCGTCACTCCGTGTTCAGCCATTGCTTAAACAACAACAACTAATTTTGTGTAATTATTATAATTGTGTTTTCTCTCTAATAAATAGAGTAAAACGATTAGTTTTGATTATTTTGATTATTGTGTCCTCCGGCCGACCGAAGAAGACCGAAAGTGCGGACTTGTCGGTGTTTTTACCGCTAAATTGTGTGTAGTCAAAAGTGACTTTCTGTGGGCCGTCACAACCGGCCGAAATCCACCTTTGGAGACATCCCTTGCACTCTGCGGGCATCAACGACAACCGCCGGGACTCGTTTTATCATCGCCGACGGCAAGTGGTCAATTTAATTATAAACTAATTGCGCGAATGTTAGTGTCGAAATTTGGCACCATTACGCACTCGTTTGTTAAGTGAGAATTGCGACCCATAAAGCTCACAAGATTTGATACCCGAAACGCTCATCAATATTCCATACCTGAACGCTGCAATAAGAGTCTTCAAAAACGGTACTTCAGTTCGCTGTCAATTAAGTCGCCCCAAAGGTACCGACAATTTAGTCCTTATTTCCAGCTGCGCATAACAACGTTGGGATCGTTGACAAGTAATTCGATTCCCAAATATTGCAAAAGAGTACTCCGAAATCCGGCCTATTTTGTCGCTGACCATAAGTCGACCCAAATAGCCGCCATTTGGGTGCTTAATTTTGTAATTGCGCGTGTCATCATTGGAATCGTTTACTGATTATTCGGTACTCAAGTGTCGTGAGTCGATTTGGGCACACAAACGTCGCGTGGCTCACACGTAGAGTCAACTCGTGAGGAATAGCCTAATACATCCCCGGCTTTTTCCTTACATATGGTGGAGGTGCAGTGTCTGTGAACCGCTCGGTGTTGAAGTTCATGGATAAAGATCCCCGCCTGTGCCGGAGTATGTGTTCGTCCCTTGGACGTAAAAAGTCAAAAATCTTTACATATTTTGGAATTATATGGGATTACATTTAGGGTCGTTGACAAGTAATTCGACACCTAGATTGTTATACAATCCTGTTATTCCTTATAAATAGTAAAGTTGTTAACTATCGTCTCTTAGACGTAAAACTAATTGCAATCGGGCTCGTTGACAAGTAATTCGAAGCCCAATTGTTAACTGTCGTCTCTTAGACGTAAAAAGTCGTCTCTAAGACGTAAAAAGTCGTCTCTTAGACGTAAAAAGTCCGTATCTTAGACGTAAAAAGTAGCTGCATTGGGGTTGTTGTCAAGTAATTCGACGCCCAATGTCGTGAATTATTACTAATAATAAGTGAAGTGATATGTGAATTTCAGTACTTAAATGTCGTGTATTATAATAATATGATTTTTTCGATTGGAGTCGTTGACAAGTAATTCGACATCCAATTATAGTTAGAGCTTCTGTGAACTGAAGTTTTATGATAATAACAACTATAACTAAAAGTTATAACATCTGTGAAATTCAGTACTTAAGTGTCATCAATATGCGGTACCTACGTGTACCCGTACTATTAAAATAATAACTCAATTTTACAAACCAAATTGAGAACACTCTTTTGCAAATCGAAAGTTATTTCGATACGGATTCAAACCCTACTCTGAGTTCAAACAATTGTGATTTTGGAAAAAACTCTTGGACAACGATGAACTGATATTTCATTTCGTTTAATATTCATACCCATTTTGTATTTCATTGAATCATTTTGGAATATATTATTTACACACATCTATATCATCAAAAACCATCATTTATTTACATTTGTGCTTCATTTATTAAAGAAAATACAAAAAAAAATTATTAATATTTTGTAGTATTTTGTAATATTTCATTATTTATATTTTGTAGTGTTGGTGGAAAAATTTTCAATCTTCAATTTTGACACCTAAGTGTCATCAATTTCTTTACCCATTGTGTTCACACTTCTACTCATCAGTTACTTCAGTATTCAATACTATAATGTCTGACATTGAACTGCCGGCCCATATGTTTTCTGAACATTGGCCAGTCCCTTTATCAGATGCGACAACGGACACTTTGCTGCCCATTCCCGCATCTGGGGGGAGGTGGACTCAATTCCCCAAAATCGAACCCAAAATGCACATTCAATCATTAGTATCAGCACTAATACAACGACTTCACACCAATCAGAATGGTACCGGTCACTTGTAGAACATTTTATATCTGAGGTTGACCACAACGTATTGTTGACCGAAATAAATAATCTTTCGATGTTTTTCGACCAACGAATTCAGAAAAATCGAACCTTCGAGGCGTGCCTTTTGGCCCTTCATGGGAAAGAACACCCAAAAGTTAAGGCACGCCAAGTACAAATCCGAACATTCCAACAACTCAGGAAAGAGTGGAATAAAGAATTAGAAAATGTATTGGATCGTTTAGCTGAGGAAACGGACACCCAAGGCCCCGGAGAACAAATGATAATCGAACAAACCATTGTTGAAAAAGACGTTGATTTGGAAGTCTTGAATGTAGAAAATGATTTTCAAATGACGACCGAATGGGTCGAAAAAACAAACTTCAATGTAAGCGAAACGGACTTGTTTCTGAAGACTGTACACCAAGAGGATTTCTCCACGGATCGACCTTTACTTGCTAAAGAAATTCAAGAAAAGGAAGATTTTGACCATTTAAAGAGAATCAGTGCTCCAGAAAAGAGATTACCGGAAAACGACTTCAAATGTACTGACGAAGACGTCGAATCTTCAGTTCGCCTGAAAGGTAAACCTACAACAACCATAGTTCAAACGCCAAATTACAGTCCTCAGAAAGCGACCCCAAGTGTCGCCACAGAACTGTCAAATACGGACAGAAAAATTTTGAAATTAGAAAATGATTTAATCGAAACCAACCTCAAGAACCAGAGGCTACGAAACCAAATCCCTAATAATCGATCCCAAAACCTATACCGGTTACTTGTGGAGCCCTATTTGTCTGAAGTCGACCAATATGTCATAATATCTGCAGAAGAAAACCTTTTAGTATTCTTTGATCAACGAATACAAAGAAACGATAACCTTATAACATCACTTTCGGCACTCGGTTACGGAAAAGAACACCGAGCAATCACGAAGTTGAAATTATGACCCAAAAGTACCAAAGATTCAAAAATGAGTGGTTCTGGGAACTCGATAATATATTTGATAAATTACAAGAAAAAAAGGATACTGAAACCACCAAAGATTTCAATTTATTTGTTGAAACTGCGACTGAAAACGACATAAATTTAGTGCCGAATCTAGAAAAAGACCCCCAAATGACGGCAGAATGGGTCTCAAAAATCAATTTAAATACCAGTGCTGCTTACAAAAGGTCATTTAATTACGACCCTAAATGTGTCGATGAAGATGTTGAACCGTCAATTCGACCGAAAATCAGACCCACAACGACGGTTATACAAACACCAAATTTCAGTCCTCAGCAAACGACCTCAAATGTCGCCTCAGAACTGTCAGATACGGACAGAAAAATCTTGAATGTAGAAAATAACCCCGAAATGACAGCAGAATGGGTCGCAAAATTTAATTTAAATATCAGTGCTCCAGACGAGAGGTCATTTAATAACGGCCTTAAATGTGTAAATGAACTAACTGAAGTCGAACTCGAGAACCAACTAATTCAGGGACAAATAAAGAATATTTCATTGTTTCGGAGAATAATTGAAGAACTCCAACACGAAAATACAGACTCTAAAATTCCGACCTCAAATGTCAGCTCAAATAATAGAATATACAAAACAAATTTGAAGTCTTCCCAAAACCCTGTCGTCAAGCCAACTGAGGAAACCACGACCATCAATGGCGTCACTTATATTCCGCGCCCATACAGACCTTAACTCCTTTTCACTTTACAAAAAATGACGACCAAATGTCGGACAGCAATTATGAAAAGGATTACACAAAACGACACCATTTAGTTCGACAAATAGTGTGAAACCCCAAACATTTGATAACGTTACTCTCGAAGAATGTGAGATCACACCTGAGGATAAAGAAGAACTCTATATATATATGACGTGTCAAAATTCGAAGCTCCAATGTCGCGAAATGTATCCGCACCTTATGTGCATAATAAGAGCGATGACACTGAAGTCTATGACAGGTTTGACCAAAAATTGAAAACAGAACGTAAAAGCCCTAAACAACGTCAAACGACAATTTTGGATTACTTAATGCCAATAATAAAACCCAAAATGATCACAAACATTGAGAACTTTGAAGGCGACTCAAGACCAAAAACGCCTCTTAGTATTCAAATCAATGGGTGGGCTAACGTGTGGTGTGTTGGTTTCGCAAATAGCAGATATTTAAAACATATTGTGCGAAACCTAAAATTGCGACCTCAAATGCTCACAAAGGAAACTTCTTTGTTTTCACTCTATCTCTTTGAAAACACACCTTTGGTCATTAAACCAACGCAGACGCCCAAACGTTCAAAGCGACAGCAATTTAAAAGCTGTAAACTGATAGTTAAACTTAAAGGATGTTATGATAGAAAAAACTGTCACTATCCCTATCAGAAATCGCACCCAAATGTTTAACTAATTTTTTCAAAGTCACTGATGGAAATAGACCCTAAATGTTGCACTTTTGGCAACATATAAATTATTATTATTTTCATCACATCGACTTAACCCAGACTACAGTCATATTTGATCTCTTTAAATGACGACAACTATCAAAAAGTGACAATAAACGACGAGACGTCAACGTGAACGAATAAAAAGGACCCAAATGTCGTGACAGTTGAAATGCCAAAAAACGACCCAAAAGGAGACACTAAAAAGAAGGGAGATAAGTAATTCCTAAAAGTACAAAAAATAATACCATATTGTCATTAACGCAAAATTGATATCTAAATGTCTACTCTTACTTATACTCAACGATTTGTATTTTTCTTTTCATTATTATTATATTTATTCTGTTATATTATTTGTACGTCTATAACAGCTATAACGACGTTTAAAAGTGAAACATTTAGTAGCACCCCAGTACTCATTTTTAATTGCTCTAATTATTTTTGATATTTAATATTTCTGATTTATATCGACATTTAATATACAATTACTTTTATATTTATATTTTGTTCTTATACAATTCAAAGTCAGACATTACCATATGAAGTATGTGTTGATCTAGGGGGGATCTGTAACGGAAAAACTTTTCCTCTTCCACCTATCGATCAACACATCTCTCATGTAATATTCAGAACCCAAATGTACCACTAAATTAGACATCATTTATTGTATGACTTAATTTTTGTATTACCGGAGTGTGCGCGCTTCAAGCATTTCTGCGGATATGGTGGGCGTCACTCCGTGTTCAGCCATTGCTTAAACAACAACAACTAATTTTGTGTAATTATTATAATTGTGTTTTCTCTCTAATAAATAGAGTAAAACGATTAGTTTTGATTATTTTGATTATTGTGTCCTCCGGCCGACCGAAGAAGACCGAAAGTGCGGACTTGTCGGTGTTTTTACCGCTAAATTGTGTGTAGTCAAAAGTGACTTTCTGTGGGCCGTCACAACCGGCCGAAATCCACCTTTGGAGACATCCCTTGCACTCTGCGGGCATCAACGACAACCGCCGGGACTCGTTTTATCATCGCCGACGGCAAGTGGTCAATTTAATTATAAACTAATTGCGCGAATGTTAGTGTCGAAATTTGGCACCATTACGCACTCGTTTGTTAAGTGAGAATTGCGACCCATAAAGCTCACAAGATTTGATACCCGAAACGCTCATCAATATTCCATACCTGAACGCTGCAATAAGAGTCTTCAAAAACGGTACTTCAGTTCGCTGTCAATTAAGTCGCCCCAAAGGTACCGACAATTTAGTCCTTATTTCCAGCTGCGCATAACAACGTTGGGATCGTTGACAAGTAATTCGATTCCCAAATATTGCAAAAGAGTACTCCGAAAACCGGCCCATTATGTGGCTGACCATAAGTAAACCCAAATAGCCGCCATTTGGGTGCTTAATTTTGTAATTGCGCGTGTCATCATTGGAATCGATGACTGTTTATTTGGTACTCAAGTCTCGTGAGTGGATTTGGGCACACAAACGTCGCGTGGCTCACACGTAGAGTCAACTCGTGAGGAATAGCCTAATACATCCCCGGCTTGTTCCTTACAGTTCTATGTCTATTTCAGAGTATAGGTTATCAAAGTTGGCGACAGTGATATCCGGTTTATCATTTACTATGAATCCATAGTTCACAGCGTATGCATTGTTTACTTCTTTTATTTGTGTGGCCACAACATATGCTGCGCTATTACTTCTACTGTTAAAATTAATCGGAGTCCAATTTTATGGAAAGTCGATGTCATAGTATTTGGCGTAAGTTCTGAACTGTTTTCTCCGAAGACAGTCATCGAGCGGTATATTAAGTGGGCTGCCGCCCTCAGGACTGCCTTGGTTGATCTTTTGATGGGCTGCTAACTGTTAAACTTTAAAACCAATTGGTATAACGCCTGCAATTGAACACAGACTAGAATAAGAGGCCGTTCTGTAGCTTCTGCAATTTCGAAATATAGCGATCTTTTGTGCTCTCTTCAATTCAGCTAAATTGTCTCCAATTCGACATCTGTGTGGAATAATGTTCAGTCCATACGTGAGTATGGGTTTGATGACCTGCTGATAGATCATAGATATTGCTTCTGATTTGATTCCGATCGTATTTTTCGTCATATCTTTGTGTTTTGTAACCATTTCTGAGGCTTTTCGACAGTTGTTTTGTATATGAATCCTGAAGTTTAGTTTTCTGTCATTAATGATGCCTAAGACTTTTATATCATCTTCAGTTTCGATGTCAATGTCATTCATTCTTATTGTCAAAAACTCCACACTTTTTGTTCTCGAAATCAGTATCGCTTTTGTTTTTGTCGGATTGAACGAAATTTGGCGACTCTTCCCCTTATTTGTAACCTTTTCCGAAATTGAGTTTGCCAACCTCTTGAGTGGGTTCATGGATAGAATTTCGTATCCATATTTATATATTATTAATATGCGATCCATACTTATAACAATCACTAAGTCGTCGGCGAAAGCTTGGATTCTCACCCCGTCTGGTAAGTCAAAGCTCAAAACTTCATCCACTAAGACATTCGAAAGAAGTGGACCAGCCAAGGATCCTTAGCAGGCACCCTGGAGTTGGGGTTTGGAGACTTCTTTAACGCCTAGTGTCTATGGTGACAGTCCTATCTTTTAAGTAACTATCAATTAAGATTTTTGGGACAGTTTTTCATTTTTAGGGCGTTTTTGATGTAAGGCCATTGCGCACAGTCGAAGGCGCCGTCGACATCCAGAGAGATAATGAGGACCCTTCGATTTTTGGCATTTTCTTGTTCACAATAATTAATCAGGTCTTCGATAGCATCAGTAGTACTGGTTTGAGCTCGAAAGCCATATTGATTTGGACTCATGTGCCCCCCTTTCCATAAGTGCCAACTGAGTCTACTTGACATGAGTTTGTCCAAAACCTTGGACATACTTGGGAGAAGACATATGTGGCGCCACATCTTTGTTGTTCGTAAACCATTCGGATTTGGCTTTGGTATCAATTTCACCCTTGACTTTTTTATATTTGAAGGAAACACTCCAAAAAGTAAGTACAAGTTTAGCCATTTATCAAACACAAGAGGGAGAGTATCGTAAGCCTTCTTAATGATGGGTGCACATAAATAGTCATAGCCAGGGGCTTTATTATTATCTAATTTAGTCATGACATATTTGATCTTTTTGTGAATAAATGTCGGATCATTAGTGGTGTTACTGTCGTCGTCGGGATCTATTGTTGTTGTCATCTGTGGCACAGGAAAGAACTTATTGAGAAGATATGCATTTGTCTCTTCGACTGTTTGTGTGTCGGTTCCATCGTCTTTCTCTATCTGGGCGAGAACCGAGTCATCACCTTTTTTGTAGTTATTATATTCCGAATTCCAGACTTTTATCTTATTAATGCGGTTCAGACTATCTTTGAGTTGAGCACATTTCGCGATTTTAATCTGTGTCCTATAGTGTGATTTTTTTGTTCTGTACTCTTGTAAAAGAGCTGATTTATTGCCGACCACTTTCTTCAGTGCGCGCCGGAGTGCATGGGTTTCTTGTCTCAAAAGAGTGAGCTCAGGGTTCTACCACTTATTGCTGTATGAATAATACCTCAACTTTGGAATTGACACATCGGACCCATCTTTGATTATCTTCATAAGTACTTCAGTGAAAACTTCAAATTCATGTTCATTAGTGATTGTGTTTGTCATAATCATGAGGTCGTTTTTAAACTGCAGAAGGTCTTCTTGAAACCTGGTCCAATTGGCGTTATCTATTCTATAAAATTTAGTGTTTCCGCGAACCGGTTCAATTTTTATGTTCGTATTGATGTTAAATGTGATCAGGTTATGATCACTGATGGACATGGCCTCTTCGACAGCCCGATTTGTTATACAGCCGTCAGCTCTGGTATTAGTTATCGTTATGTCAATAAACGATTCACCTCTATGTCCACAAAAAGTCGGTTTATTCTTATTATTGACCACATTAAGGCCATTGGTGTGTATCAGTTCATTAATATGGATAATATTGCATTTTCTCACTGTGTTGAAATGTGGTTTCCGTGGTTCCCATTTTTCTGACTGCACATTACTATCTCCCCCAGAGATATTCCTTAAGTTTACACACTCTTTAGATATTTGTCTATATCTCCATTTTGTTCAGAAATACACTGTTGTCAACAGCTAGGGTGTGGTTAAAGGAGGTCAAAACTATTTGGTTGTGTCGGTTTTCAGTCAACTTCACTGAAGAGTGATGGGCGTCACTTATGTTAATCAGTTGCAGTATATCGAGGTTTCTGTGTTTCTTAAAAAACACTATTCCGGCCATCGATCGTTCAGCACTTCTGTGGTAAAAAATGTTTTGTTTGGGTATTTTTGGAAACGCATCACTCGGATTGAGTGGTAGTTCAGAGACCAGTCCGATGTCTACATTATTATCTTTTGCATATTTACATAAGTCCGCACAACAGGCGCTACTCTTTCGTACATTGAGTTGAACTATACTGAGTCTTTTTGTTGTTATTTGACGCTGTTGTCGTTTCCTTTGATTTGACATTATGTTCGGTTCAGCATTTTTTCATCAAAAGCATGTGTTTATTTGTCGCGCATTCGGAAGACTTGACTGAATATTTGGTCAGAATCATTGCTTTTTTATTCTTGTTTCGAACGTTATGCCGCTGACCATTGACACATCACAGTCTGCTAGGGTTACCGGCAATGTCTTAACATGGACTCTTGGGGTCAAATCTATGTTCGCCCACACAGTGTTTGCAAAGAGGCTTTGCTCTACACGTGTATTTCTCTATCTCATTGCCATCACTGTCCCTTCAAATCGCTGTGTGGCCAAAGAGTTGACAATTGTATCAACGATTACTGTTGTAATAGTCAGCGACTTCTGAGTAGTGAGACGCAAAGATGAGTCCCGGGTTCAAACTGACTAAAATGCCTCTAAGTTTGGGTGACACCCGAGCGATGATTGCCCTCCGATGAGCGCCTTTCCTAAGCCTTCTATATCCCCAGACTTTGATCTCATTGTTGAAGTCATCAAATGTCGAATACTTATCGGTTATGGCTTTGTTTTCATATATCACTTGTTCAATGTGTTCGTCTTTTATGACTTTTGGTACAAAGAATTTGACTCTCTGACTTCAAATCTCGCCATAAAATCAGTGTCCGAAAGGAGTTTCTCTTTAAAAGCTTTAGCGGCTAAGCTGTCATGGAGTCCAAACGTGACTTTGTTTTATTTGTCATTGTCTCTAACAGTATAGCAGGCCATTCCCATCTTTGCATATTGTATGCGTTTATCAACGGCTCTTCTGATGTCGTCGGGTGTTTGGCCTTTCTTTCCCTTAACCACAACGGGACAGTCAATCATAACGCCCTGAGAGCGTCTCTGACTTCAAGCTGCAGTGTCTGTTGCGAATGAACGTCCAATTTGTAGTGTGTTCTGTTTCACCGTTTGTGTCGTCTCAAGTTTCGACAATCTCTCTGTCAAATCCTTGACCTGAGTGATCAGCTCTTCGTTTTGTTTCATTTGTTTCCTGGAGTTGATGTATATTTCTTTAATTGGTTCCATAATCTTAGCCATCAATATTTGAGTCTTCTTTTCAGCATATTTGTCGAGTTGTTCGACGGCATCGATTGCTATTTCGGTTATAGTGTCCAGAGCATCATATAATTTGTCCTAAAAAAATAGCAGAATAAGTCTTGTGGTCACTCTTCTCTACATTTATGACCTCTTGCATGCGGGTCTTAAGTATGACCTTCAAATCGTCATTCATTGTGGCAGTTACTTTCAAATCAAGTCTTTCTCTCGTCGGTGAGGTCTCCAATAAGTCATCCTTTGTCTGACTGTCACTCACAGCCGCTGTCGTATCGCCTACAAAGCGGTAGACAGACATGCGGAGGAGTTCGGTCCACGTGTTGGCGCCTTTAAAGACTCAAACGCTTTTCGTTCTTTTCTCTTAAATAACAATTGTTTTGAGTTTTTCAGCACTTTTATTGTATTCTCCAGACGTGTAAAACAAATTATAATATATATCTTGATTAATAAACTTAATTAAATTTTATTTGGTCGACTCTTAAAAATTTTTTTTGAACCATTGTAAATCAGGTAAAGAAATTCAAGAAAATCAAGGATAGACATGAGTGAGGCTACGCTGTTTTGTTGCGTACAAATGAAAATAACTTTTCTTTTGTCAATGTTAATGAGTTTTATTTCTATTTTATTATGTTATTTCTAAATATTTTATCATTTAAATAGTGTTCAAGTACAATTTTGTACAATATGACTGATTTTAAGAATATGATTGTGAAACTTAAAGTTGTTTAACTAATTTATTTTCAATTATTTATTTAAAAATAAACAAGTTTAAATAATTAATAAATTATTCGTGAATTTTTAAACAAATTCATAAATATCGAAACTAAACAGTTGTAGTAAAACTTAACATTGTTTGCTGTTGACTCGTTGATTTTAAATGTGAAAATTTGCTTACTTAGACAAAAATATCTACAAGTTTAATAAGTATTTCCAAAATGTCTATAAACTGTGTATATTTTAAAGTGATCGAAATGAATAGTAGTGTACTTTTGAAGTGTATAACAGTTAAACATAAAACCAGATGTCAAAGACCCGTAAAGTAGTGTCAAGGGATGAGTGAGGCTCTGCCATTTTAAGAGACAATGTAAATAAACACGTTTACTTAATACTGAGTTTTCGATTTAAGAGCATTTTTGCCAAGATAGTGTTAAGGAATGGAGTGATAACACTCTATATTACAAGTGTTAACAACACGATGTTTATGTTAATAACACCAATGGCACTGATAACATTTTGCCGCTTTGTAAGTTGCAGATGCCAGTATTACGCGCTTCTATTATAATTCAAAAGTTAAAATAGATGGAGCTAGTATAGAACTGTAACTGATAACAAGAACACTCATGGCAGCACATATGTCTTTAATTCCGTAGCGGTTTAACCAACTCGAGTCCAGACAACACTATTTGCGATTGCCAACCAATAAGAGAACGGTCCCAATGGTTCTGACCTTTGAAAACTCGACGCGGTGTGTCGTTGCCTGAAAGAAGACATATTAAGTAAAGATACATGAGTTTGCTCAAGTACCATACTCAATTAAGTGATGAGAAAACCCGAGATTTTGTAATAATTATGTTATTTTTGTTTCTATTGTTCTATGTTCTAGAATGTTCCTCAATACCGGTTTCCGAGGTCAAGCAATGACTTCTACAGTACTGCGGAAGAACACATGTGCCTAGAGTGTTGGCCATCATGGGCCAATATCGAGAAGTTTGAGGATACCATTGATTTATTGTACCTAAAGATAGATTCTAAAAGCTATAAAATGTTATACAATTATTGACAGTTCGGACAAACTAATCAGCATATTGTGAAACTTGTTGTATGGCATCACTAATTGTAATTTACTACTGCTCGACTGTATAAATTGCAGCAGTCGAGTGTGAGATTCAGTCTTATTTCTTATTGTATTCCTTACTTCAACAAAGTTTTATATTTTCGCTCTTGTTTTGTATTGAATCCTTCAAAAAGAGAGTAAATACTCGGCTACTAGTGGTAGGTCCGCACCTCTTGCCGTATGGCGCCGTGGTATAAACCGTTGATGTCTAAGTGTGTATCCGTCCCTTTCGAGTCTTGATATCTCAAAACCCATAAGTAAGTAGAGTGAGAGCTTAAGACTTAGTTCACGGATGCGTAATTATCGAGGGGGCAGCTCTAACCAGTTTCTGTCAGAGGTTTGTAGTGATGTGGACACACATCTTCCTGTTAAATAATGGCGCATTGTTAGATATTTGGCGCACTAATTTGTGGACAGCAATTATCAAAAAGGCAAGGATTTATTAGCGAAATAGCATTACACAGCGTTGCGACGGGATACCATCGCAGTGTTGTAATAAAAAGCCGGGGATGTAGTAGGGCTTTACCTCACGATTGACTCATCATCTTCATTCTATTCGTATGTGTAGTTCGAGTGAACTCACCGGCGTTAGCATACGCCGAAACACGCACCCAAAAACGTTAGCTTTACCACGTTGAAGGGTCGTTATACGAGATTACAACGTACCAAGAAATCCTTGTTCCCTATGTCACTTGAGGATCTGATTCGGATCTCCAGTTGAGGGTCGTTTGTCGGATATTCTGTTGTGTTAACAGGTCCGAATGACAGGCGAATCAGGGTCTTCTCCAGGAATATCAATGAGTATTCTTTTTTAGGTGAAAGGACGAGATGGGGCTGTCTTCGTATGACCACACAAAAATACCCACACAAATCGACCTCTAAGGGTCTTAAGATGTTTACAAGTGTTATAGGGTTTGAAGAACTTATTGGTGCCGATTTCAAGAACTCGAAACGATCAACGATAAAGGGTTGTTTTGGGGGAATGCGGGCGCAGCGTCACAATGCCCGGAATGCAGTCCACTACTGTGACAGTGGTTATTGGCGCGCAGAGGTGCCTTCTATGGACACTGACTCGCGCAGAGTAAACAAAAGATCTGTCGCTTACTACTTCCGTCGGGAATGTCGAGGACAGTCTCGGCGGTCGTCTGAAGATGTGCACAATGTTTGTTGACCAAAAAAAATGTCTTTCAGTTGTCGGCTTGAGACACGAAAAGATGCGTTTCACACGACCTCTGAATCAGTAAAAACACAACAAATATGGACACACTCTGGAATAAATACTGCACACAATTCAGTTTAAATAAACGATTTAATCAAAGTTAATCTTTAATACACAATAACCTCAATCAGTCACAATTACAGAAAAGAATATCACAAAATAATAAATAATTTATGAGTACTCACTACTGAGGTTACACGAGGAGTCCCGCCTCATTATGGTGGCACTCACTGCCTCGTGATTATACATGTGATTAAAATTAGGGGAAAATAGAAATAAAGTGATACAATAAATGATGCATAAATAGTCCACGAACTCAGAGGACTCGCCACAGCTGGAGCCCGTCTTCATATAAGTTAAGGCATTTTGGGGGTCATTAGTAGTAATAGTGATATAAGTGAATGAGATTAAAAGGTAATTATGTTATTAACCTGAAGTGAGGGATGAGCAGATTGGAAAGGTGGACGAAAGGATGTCTTTTCCGTTACAATATCCCCATACCAGATCCAAACATACCTAACAAGGGTTGTTATTTTGAAATATTTTTATTGTTAAAAATTGGTTACATTCGAAAATTTAAGAAATACTGATGAATATATGTTATAAAAATAGTATTTATGAAATGAGAGTAAACAATAAGTGTAGGAATACTCAATTATGAATATAATAGGAAAATAATTATTTGTTTGTTTGTTATTCTTAATAATTAAAATTTTAAGTAAAATTTATCGAAGTTTTTGACAATTAGTTAGTCGTTATAAATAAATCTTATTAAAAATTTTGTTCATTAGTTTGGTTTGTGAATACAATAAGAAGAATAATCATTAAAATACTGATTAGCAACAGTCATAGAACATTTGTGTGTCAATATTGTGTATTACAAAATTTTAATTTGAAATTAGAAAAGTTTTATTCACTTATTCCTACGTCTTTTCATCAATTGTGGAAGCCGTGTCTTCTTCTCGTTTTCGAATTCTTCTCTTTCTGAACTGCTGGTCATAATCTGCGGTCTGATCCGTCCTTCTCTTTTGATTCTTATGGGTGGCACTGTTAGACTCTTTTGCGCCTTTGAGCAGTTTCCTTTCGGTGTTGATTTTGGTTGAACTTTGATAGCTGTCAATTTCGGAGTCACTGGGTGTGTTTCGTTTTCCGCCAGGCGTGGAATTTCGACAGTCACCGGTTTCGCGACGGTTACTATACGCTTTCTTAACGTTTCTTTACCTTTCTAGGCCGATCTCTCACGTAAAGTGTCTTGTCTGTTTGGGGGTCGTCTTTCAGTGTTAGGCGTATTCACTTCGATCCATGGCGTTTTGACTCTCTCTTCGCGTTAAGCGCACATTTGAGGGGTCAAACTTGGGGTAGGAATGATGATAGTTGTCGATTTCGTTGTCAACACCATTCGTCCTTCATTTTTATCTTCAATGGCATATCCTTCACCGAACTCGCCTACTTGTCGCGCGGTAGTCAGGATATCGGGCATATTTGTGCAGTCATCAATATTCTCTTTGATTCTTTTCACCAAGGTTTCCAAATCACGAACAATATCTTTCTTAGCGTTGAGTCGGGTTTGTTTCTCCTCTTCAACGAAACACTCGATATTTCGTAGGAAATCGAAGAGTTTTTGCCCCAATTGCTGCTTTTGATGCTCAAGTTCGCACACAGTGTCTTGAAGAATGTCGTTGTCTATAGCCATTTGATCGTATTTTAGCTGTTGTTGTTGGGATTCGCAGATTTTCGCTTTTTCTTCATTCAGTTCTTGTTGAGCTTTAGTTAACCGTCTTTTATAAAGAGCAGTTATTTTCTCCATTAGTTCTTTGTTATTTTTGAAATCCAATTTCAACAGTCCGTTTTCTCGTTTTAACTCGGGTTTCCACTATGACTTAGGTCTTGGTTTGAGACTTCTTCTTCGTCTTCAGATGTTTGTGGAGGAGATCGGTCGCCAGGAGGTTCTTTCTCATCCTCAGAGGAATCCACAGTAAGTTTTGGGGCGTCTTGCTGATTAAACTGCCCTTCTATGTCTGAATACTTGCAGTCGTCGTAGTCAGTGAGATCGTCGTTCACTACTTTTCTGGGTTGTGTGTTCGACATACTATCCTCGAACACAAACTCTTCCGATGAAGTTTCGTCGTTTTGGTCGTCGTCTGTTTGGCCGTCTTCTTCATCATCTGTAATCTGTTTGGTGCTTCCGTCGTGATATTTCTTATTTATTTAGGTCCAGGGTTAGGGTCGAGGTCTTTTCGGTACACTCGGGGGGTCATCTAAGAGGTTTGACTCCTCTGGATTACATTCGTGTTCTTCCTCGTCGTGAAAATAGAACTTTTTGAATTGGTCACTCGAGATCGGCTTTAAGGCTTTAGACTTTAAGGTTCGAATTGTGGAGTTCATGTTTCGTATTTTGGAGTTCTTCGTTCACTACGGGTGAAAGGTTTGGAGGGTTGGTACAAACAGGTCGTTCTGAGTTGACAATCGTGTTTTGAATCGATGAGTGAGCTTTCTGGGACGCATCTTTCAAAGGTTCGTGTTGAATGTTCTTATTTAGTGTTTGAGTTATTGTTGTGGTGATCTTGGTTTCAAGTCTAACAGATAGTTGTTCCTTTTGTTTGAAACCAACGAGATTATCAACTATTGTTTGACCTTTTGAGGCACTTCTCCGAATCAAGCGATCAAAGTCTTCTTTGTCTTCAATTTCATCTTTTAGGACAGGCCTGTCAGTTTGAAATTCCATTTGGTGGTCAGTCTCCGGCATGAAGTCTGATCCACTTGCGTTAAAGTCGGTTTGTGCAACCCACTAAGTAGTCTTTTGAAGGTCATCTTTGACATTAAACACTTCAACATCAATGTTTCTATTAGCTGTCGATTTAGTAATAAGCCTTATTTCTTGAGCATCATTGGTCTCCATTTCGTCAACAAGTTGGTCTAATACCGTCTCCAACTTGTGGCTCCATTTGTACCGAAGTTCTGCGAAAGTCCGGTTTTGGTCCTCCAATTTCCGAACTTTTGAGTGTTCTTTCCCATGAAGTGGCAAGAAAGCTCTCATAAGAGTCTCGTTTCTCTGAAGTTTTTGGTCGAAGAACTGCAAGAGGTTAGTCATTGCAGCACAGAGTACATTGTAATCCATTTCACACAAGAATTGATCTACTAAAGACCTATACAGCTCCGATTGATTTGGAGTCGTAGTGGTTGTACTTATACTGATTACAGAATGGACATCTTGGGGTCGGTTTTGGTAAATAGAGCCCGAACCTCTCCCCTCTCAGACGACAAAACGGGCGTTTGCGCTACGTTTGCGAGGTCTGAAGAGAGTATGTTCGTGATGGTGCCAATTTGGCTGACTGGTGTAGGAATATCAGAAATATTAAATATGATTAATGAAAATATGACTGGTTCAAAATCGGTATAATAGGTAGATGATTTTGATGAAACTTGTGTAATTATGTATTAATATATTTTTATTATATATGAATGTGTCCCAAATAAACAAATAGTATAAATGAATTCAACAAAAACAAAAAAAGAAAAGAAAAACACACGAAAAAAGAAATTGTTTTATACTTTGTTTATATATATTGAGATGTAGATAAGTAATAACCCAAAATGACTATGGAATTGAATTAAATAACGATGAAAACAAAAATAATAATCAAAAATCGGTTCCTCTTATTCAATGAGATTTCGTGTAAATCACAAGTCTTGTACTTTATGTATAGTTTTCGTAGATTTATACGTTTTACCTCCGAGGGACAACTTTTACCGTCCACAGGACTGCAATTAAAAATCCGGGCGAGCCGAGGATCTTCGCTTATAGTCTTCAACACCGAGCGGACTAGAGACACTGCACCATATGTAAAGAAAGATCACAATTCCAAAAATATGGTTTACTCTATTAAACACTTTTTACGTCTAAGAGACAATAGTTGGTCACTTTATCAACAATTGGGATGGAATTACTTGTCAACCACCCCAAATGTGAAGATTTTTACGTCCAAGGGACAAACCTTTTACGTCCAAGGGACGGACTTTTTACTTCCAAGGGACGGATACAAACACCGGCAGAGCCGGGGATCTTCACTTCCTGTCTTCAACACCGAGCGGACTGAGAGCACCGTACCTTCACCATATGTAAGAAAAGGCCGGGGATGTAGTAGGGCTTTTCCTCACGATTGACTCATCGTCTTCACTCTATTCGTATATGTAGTTCGAGTGAACTCACCGGCGTTAGCATACACCGAAACACGCACCCAAAAACGTTAGCTTTAGGACGTTGAGGGATCATTATACGAGATTACAACGTACTAAGATATTCTTGTTCCCTATGTCACTTGAGGGTCTTCTTCGGTTCTGAGGTTAAACGAGAAGTGACGCCACATCATAGCGGCGCTCACAAACTCGTGTTTAGACATGTGATTAACATAAAGGTAAAATAAAAATAATGTGATACAATCAATAATGTATAAATAGCCCACGAATTGAGAATACTCGCCACAGGCGGAGCAAATCTTCATATAAATATAAGTTAAGGCATTTTGGGGGTCATTAGTAGTAGTTGTGATATAAGTGAATGAGATTAAAAGGTAATTATGTTATTAACCTGAAGTGGGGGATGAGCATATCGGAAAGGTGGACGGAAGGATGTCTTTTCCGTTACAGTGTATGTGTCTATTGTACAGCCCCAACATTGATATACGGCATAACTTTGTCGGAGACACAAAAAATGCGGCAAATCAAACCTGCCACTAGTAGTGAACGAAATTCTGGCAACTTCTTATGTTTGCATCGCACCAAACCGCTGAGTTTCGTTTAAAGCCTACTTTTGCGTTGTGTCACTGATTAGGTTCTGTCTAACTATTTCTGTAGGTTTCGTTATGGAGACACGGTATACTTCACTGGTATAACCTATAATTAAGACCGATATTAACAATGAATAGGAAACTGATATCGAAACTACTCCATATAGGCAGCCGATGGCTATCTGTTCAGATGTCAAAGATGTTGTAAAAATGCACTAGCGTATATACGCCAGCCCAACAACTCGATGGCAACAACCAGTTAGACGAGATTTCGGAGGGGATTGTACCGTAATTTGCTAACACGTAACCACCCTTGTTTGGTTTTACAACCGAAGTGGTTGCATGGTTGAATACTACAAGCGAAGGTAATGAGCAATCGTGACAGAGAACTGATGAAGTTTCAGTTAATTTTTACTATTTCCTTGACGTTGTCAAGCAAGGAGCTGTAGAGGTGCGCGCAAGACATCGGGAAAGACATCCACATCAGACATGACATTATATCATTATGTCATTATTATCATAATGCCATCATTGCCATTGGTACAGAGATTATTAGATTACGCCCTAAATATTGAGTTATTCCTAAAATATGAGGAAAAGAGACGGGCTGATACTAAACAAGACGTCCGAAATAAAGGGAAAATATTTGTGGATTATATCGAATTAAATATCGAAGAAGGCACCCAAATGTTGGAAAAACTAACTCCTATGGAAGTGGTGCAGAAATTCGTGAGAATTTTTGATAAAAGGATTAAAATGAAGGTCTAACAATTCAAAAAAACGAAACCGTCGGATGTTCTTCTCACAACTCTAAGTCTTTTTCTTAAACGTAAGCACAACACCAATAAAAAAACCTAAAATGTCCCTCACGAGAAGCCTAAAGTTTCCCACATCAAAAGACTACCCCAAAAGTCAACAACTCATAAAGACAAAATAAACGAAAGTTTCGAACTTCAAGAAAAGATAAAACAATTTACTCCGTCGACGGTAACAGTGAACGTGTTGCCACTCAAAGTAAAACCTTCGGCCAGAGGTTCCACTAATAGAAGAAAAACACCAACTATGGTGCACACTGTAGAGCCCTCGAAGTGGAAAATGTCAAAATGTCGAACCGCTTCGCCAACACCGGATAAGGTACACAAGGGATGAGTACGAAAAAAGACCAATAATGACAAGCAGCTCAGAAGACGACGGACCTAGGATGGATAAGGATAGCCCAGCAGAGGATGCAAAGAAAAAGGGAAACAAAAAATCTCCAAAATATAAAAACCATTTCTAAAGGGTGATTAACGCAAAACAGACACTCAAATGTTCAATTTTTATTATTGATATGAATGACTTCTTAATTTTACGATAACTTCCGTAAAAGAAATATTATAACGACAACACAATAGTGATACTCTTACTAACTCTTGGGTACCTCTTTCTAATTATTTCAAATTTCTATTTTTCTATTTTTGATTTTGTACTGACACTTAATGTTCAAAGTGTATTCAATTTTGTATTCCACTGATTAAACTCATTTTCAGAAATATCATTGCCAAGTGAGGTATTTAAAAATCTAGAGGGGGATTTGTAACTTAATAACACTGTTTTGGCCCCTTTATCGATCTGCGCATCCCTTACTACCGTCTATCTGACAAATTAACACTCAATTGTAAATGAAAGGTTGCACATAATCAGCTGATACTAATAAATGATACCGAAATGCGACATTTAGGGTCGTTTTAATTAGCATTAGAGGCACTCAAATGTTTTGACCTTATAATTCGATAGCTAGGCCCCGCTTGTCCTAACGTTTGGGGGTCACTTATTGACTAAATTTATTGTGTGACGAACTTTGTGTTTTACCTGATAAGTGTATTGTAAAAGGAGGATATTCGGTATAGTGGGCGTGACTCCTCGTTTGACTTTATATATGTAAACAACAGACTGTTTCTGTGAATTATTTTAAATTGTATTTTTTCACTAAAATCAGAGTTTTTTTTGAATTAAATTAAATTTACTTATTCATTGTGTCCTAAAAGTGTGTGGATAAGACCTTAAGTGGGGCTTGATTGAGGTTATTTCCGACAATTTTGTAATTCCCTTAAAACGACTTTTGTAGACCTCTTCTCACGCCCCAAAAGTCAGCTTCCTGAGCGTCCGTCGCCTTTTGTGGACATTTTGGGCAACCGCCGTAGCTGGTCTAGTCATCGCCAACAACAAATTTTTTTTTAATTAGTTGAATTTAATTTAGCGAAATTTAGTGTCAACATCTGACACTTTTGCTCACTCGATTCTATCGTTAAATAGCACCAAAACGCTTGCGATATCTGACACCGATACGCTGCTTGTGAACACTGAAATCGCCACCCTATTGGTTCGCTGACCATAAGTCGAACCCAAATTGCCGACACTTCCGTTCTCAATAAAGTGTGGGTGTGTCAACGTTTGGGGTATAAAGACCACTGTCTGTGTCTGAAGAAATGAGGAACCCAAACGTTCAAGTGTTTTGGGCACACAGTTGTCGAAAGTCGACGTAGAGTCAACCCGTAAAGGAACAGTCACTACATCCCGGGTTTTTTCTTTGCACATAATGTACATTTGCTGAAAATCCTTTAATTTAAAAAGCAAAATTAAATGCAAAAAGATTAAATATCGACACTATGATAATTTTGAATTGAAAATTATTTTTTAATTCACTATAATTAAGTCTCTTAAAGTAGAGTAAAATTGTTTAAGTTATTTATTCAGAGGTCGCAAAGCTCTGTGGCTTTTAACTTAGCTGTAAATAATAGTTGACTGACAAATTTTGTAATAGAGGTTTGAAGGGTAGTAGAAAAAAGTTTAAGGGGTGTTTATCTGAGAAAATTTAAACAAATTTACTTAAATTTTTATAGAGGTTTTGCCCTAATTTTCGACTCTAAGGGTTGAGAACGGTTGAAGCTGACTCTTGACGATTCTTGATTTTATGTGTATATTTTTGAAATTTATTTTAGTCGAAATAAAATTTCAATGCAAATCTATTTAATGAATCCTAATATTCTGCTCATAAAATTTATAATTAGCGATTATATTTATCATCAAACAATGAAGATTAGTTTTGTTTTAGTTAACTTTAATTCGTCTTCGAAATTTTAAACAAGTCATTTAGTTCTCTGCCAAATACGAATAGCTTGATTGCGTGGACGAATTTCTTCATCATTGAATTTTATTTTCATTCCCTTTGCGTCTCCCACAGAATGGTGGCCAGTAATTATAGATTTAGTATTATATTCATTAGTAACAGTTTCTCCTAAAATTCCATTATCGTGATTAGGAAAATATTCTACTTTTATTTGCAAACTTTGTGTTTGTTGCGACTGTGTTTGGCCAAAAGGAGAGGACTGTCCCCCTTCTGCTCTGAAGAAAAGTTCAGAATATTGTTGAGATATGTTTTCCCACTCAGTATTTGGCCACAAAGACTTGGGCTCTGACTGAGCACTGAATTGTACGTATATAAAACCAATCGGAATTAACGAGTTGATTTTTATATTTAGTTTTTGGTTTGTAACTATTAATTCATCTTGGACTATTCTTAGATTTTCAATAACATTGTGTTGTTTTTCAATTACTTTCGTTATATTTTCAAAT
>JAQGCS010000418.1:0-23413 GCA_034702105.1 Fuscozetes fuscipes
TACGGTGGAGGGGAGGAGGCTCGGGAACCAATACGGTACCGTGTCCTATAAAAGAGGAGGAGTCCCCACCCCGTTTTTGCTCTGATTGGTTGTTGGCTCCGCCTTGGGGGCGTGGTCTCGCTTCTGATTGGCTTAAACCCAAAGTCATACGCTACTACTGAAAATGATTAAAATTTGTTTGATCTATCAATCATTTCATACTAAAGTAGTAAAATACATCTTCTAATGCACGTATTTTGAAACTAAAACCTGGCCAGTAGGATACCAAGACATCGCCATGGGCACATAAAAATTACGGATTTGGATTCAGCTTGTAAAAATATTAATAAGCATGCAAGTTTGAAATTGATGTGAAAATGATAACTGGATATCATTAGATCAGGGATGCCCAAGGGGGGTATGGGTCTTACCCCCCTAGAACCGAAAATTTTGGCTTTACCCCCCTAGAATTTTGAAAAAATTTAACATTACAAGTATACTCCCTCGCCGCCGAGCGGAGCTTCCGTCTCTTTGTGTTTTCCGCCGAGCGAAGCGAGGCGGGAAAATTTTTACCTTGGTCGCCCCTTCGAGTTTTCCCGCCGAGGGCGGCGAGGCGGCAAATTTTTTCGGTTTTTTTGGCGGCAAATTAAAAGAACTACCCCCCCTAGAGCCGAAAAGCTTGGGCATCCCTGCATTAGATGTAAGTGAAAAACAGTTGATTCAGAATTGTAAAGGCCTCTGGTTATATCAGAAATCGTACCACTTATTTAAATTAGGCCCTAATTCTGATAATTTTGATATTATAGGCCTTAATTAAAAAATAGCCTGCAAATGCCTCTTCGCTATCAAGCGTTAATATAAATCAATGCGAAGGAGCGTTAATTGTTTACATGATAAGATTGATAAAAATTGATGAAAGTGGTGATGTATTGAAAGAGTGTCACTTAAATCTTTAAGTTAATTCTATTTTTCAAATTGAATGCTTTATTAAAAATTGAGCTCAAACCTTGCTTGTTGATATAATTGAAGCAATAGTTTAATAATGAAAATATTAAATTATTATATGATATAAATGGTAGAGAATATTCTGTTGTCTAAACTGTAAATAGTGTTTAGTTTGTAATTAACTAAAACAGAGAATAAAAAGCGAATAAAATTAATATTTATTTTGATGTTCACAACAATTAACATTTGATGCGATCTTTCAGTAATTTTATAATAATTAAATCAAATCTTATGTAAATTCATTTAATTTATGTTTTAAACAATTATTAAATATTTAATTTCGAATGTATTTTAATAAAAAATTATTTTCGATTTCCACTCATTAAATGTTATCTTACAGATTTTTTGGTTTACCTTACAAGTAAATAACATATAAATTGATAAACACTTCAGAGTTAAATCAAAATGTGATCTCAAAGTTAGTTTTTAGCAGCAAATGTCCATAGTGATACAAAATTAATCAAGTTAAACATTGCCTGTCCGTACGCTGCAAGTGAATGTAAGCAACGCACTGAGCAGTTTCAACCTGAAAAGTTTGAACCTTTTCACTGCAGTCCGTGTTTTACTTCTTTCTATGGAATATTATAATTTATAAATAAAGAATAAAGATGATTTAGTAGTAAAGCTCGTGACAGATTACAGGTTGGTCCAGGGGTGCGGAAGGGGGTGTAGTCCAAATACCCCCTAGTTTTGGGTCGCGAGGAGACCCCCTAGATTTGAGGCAAATATTTGGGGAAAATTATCTATCATTACCCCCCCCCCCTCGAAATTTTGGAGAGACCGAAAAAAGCGCAAATGGGGGACCCTTTGGGGTTTTGCCGGTGAGTCAGGAGTTACTCCCCTGGTTTTTTGCTCCGAGGGACCTCCCCCTGAGGTCGAGTACCTTCCGCACCCCTGGGTTGGTCATTTGTCTCTAAAACCTATCTTTTTAATCACATTGTAATTTAATCTAATCTCATTTGTCAATGAGTTTAATTTATATAATAATTCAGCATGCAAACAGACCGGAAATAGCAGAGTAAGCAAAATGAGCTGAAGATGCAATTTTGCTCATTAACTCGGTTATAACAATGATTAATAACATGCAAACTAATAATCCCCAACTGATTTAGAAAATCGATTCAAACTGAATGAATGGATTACTAATCAATTGATACAAAATTGTAGTCAATTTTCCTATTTTGAAGACTATTTTATATGAGATAATTACCAACAATTCATTGACAACGATATCGTTTTGACATAAGTTTCTATTTGATGGCATCTCATAATTAAAACGATTTTTAGAAGACTTTTGTTTCTAAACCTTTTAATTATAATACATTTTTGGAGAAAATGCTGAAAATATGTTTTTGAATGTATATAAAGCACATAATCGTATAATTTTTTTATCATTGATTTCGTTGATTCTCTTAATTGTAAATATGAGCAAAAAATTATTATTCCTTTCAATACCTAAAGTAAAGTAACAAACAAAACATTTGGCAACAATTTTCAATCAATTAAATTAACATAAGGTGTTCGACTCCATTAAATAAACATATGAACTATGTTAGCTAGATAAATTTAGTAATTCAGTCATATAGAAAATTATAAGGGTACATTATACATTGTGTTTGTATGATAATTTGTAATCTGTTTCCATTATTCTGCGCAGAGATGAACCGAATCTGACAATTGATTCAACTCTTATCTGTAGTTCACATTATAACTGAAACATTTCTCATCTAATCTTTAAATAATAATTATTTAAGAATATGATTTTGCAATAATGTCCTTGCACATCTCTCATTTCTAAAATTAGGTGATTTGATAACAAAGTGTCCTATTACAGTCACTCATCACATTTTATCAGAACTATTTTCATATTATAAAACAGATTTACATAAAAAAACTTTGAGACCAATTATTTTGAGGACACTTTTGATGTGAATTCTTTATAGAAATTCAATCATGGAGCAATGATTAAACGTGATTGATTAAAGCTCTAGTACACTTTTAATTGTTTTCAACAGATATAAGTAGATTAGTCTATGAATATTAAAAGTAGTGTATGAGCGACTGTAAATGGGCACCTTGTAACTATTAATAAGAATATTTTTTAACGATTAAAACGTAAATTAATATTACGAAAAATCGCTCCGTATTTACAGCAAATATTAGCTTTCATGGTGGGACATCCTCGGACATTCTAGTTATGGATATCATTTTTATAAAAATTAAGTAAACTAGAGGTACATGTTAACTCAACTAATGAGATGCTCGATAATTATTTGACCATAAAATTGATTTGTATCGAAAATGTTTGATATTTTGTTATAAATCCTATTGATTTTAAGTCTTATATTTAAGGTTGGCAAAAACAGACTTTTCAAAAATGGCGTTATATTATTCAGTATTATTCACAACAATGCTATATAACTAAAGAACACTACAATGATTGAAATCATAGCAAAATCTACACAATATGGTAGCTCCAATCAATGAACGAAAGCTTATTCTTACTTAAGTTCATTATAATTTAATTTTAAAATTGATTTAATTTAATTTAAAACTTTAACATACTAATATGAACTTAAATTCCAGTTTTATTCCTATTTTGTTATTTTGTCGGCCATCTTGTTTTTCTCAAAATTATTTCGTTTTATTCTATGAATAATAGTGAATAATAAAGAATATTTTTTTGATTCCGTATTGGAGAGTGAGGTACAGTTCACACTATTTATTTAATCGGCTCAATATATCTGCCTTCACAAAAAATCGTATGATACATAATTTCAGTTCAGTTTCTGCGGGTCTTGGCCATTTCTGGTGACCATATTAAGCTTTCTATTAAATGGATTGATAATCATTCTGTTGTTGTTAAGGAACATGTATGTAAAGAGCAAGAGTTATACATGTACATATATGTATGTACCTTTGTTTCCTTATACTTAGCATTGTTAGTGACGGAATCAAAAAAAATCAATGTGCATTAATGATACAGTATTATACAACTTTGTTGTTTTGTGTCTTACTTATAATCGTTTGAATCTTAGAACAGAAATAATAGCAAACGATTTAATATATATTTATATTTTCGATTTCAAACTAAAACAGTAATAAAGCACTAAAGTAAACGCACCAAACATTTGAGTCAAAAGAAAACTTTTGGCGATCATTGGATTTGTTTTGTGAGGTATTACTGGAAGAGTCGTTACTTCGATCACAAAACAGTTTCAATCTCAGCGATGGCTGCGGGCTTACATGTTCTCTGTGCTAATAGAGTCGGATCATTAGTTGTTAGTATATTTCGAGTCATATCTCTAGTTCTGGAATAGGATTCGTTTGGCCCACAATTGATGTGCGGAAAGGTTTTCATTTTTCTATTGGTATCATCGAAGCGAAAATCACTTTGAATTTGTTTGAGTTTAGATTTTACTAAATCCAACTCTTTGAGTGTTTGTCGCCTTTTGGCGTCACAAAGAGGTTCACTGCAACCTCTGTACAGATATTTGTGCTCACTTTGATCGAAACGTAAGGAACGGGCCATACTCTGCATTGCAAGTACCCATTAATTAGTGCTCTCGTATAATATTGATATTTACCAAGCTGACTAAAGTGAAACATCCATCTCTGTCGGTCTTAGCCAAGTGTTGTCGGCAATACCTGAAGTACAAATGCTCTAAAGCTAACAGAACTACTGTCAATAGTATTCCACACCCGAGCAGAAGAAAAGCGCTCATGAATTGGCTGACATCCAGTGGTTTACTGATATTGCGTTTGTTTTTAACAGATTTGCAAGCACCCTGGAACCAAAACCGACGCAATCTTTCCAGGTCACCTGTAAATTTTAAGACAATCACTTTTCGGTTCTTTTTTTAAGGAATTTGATCCTATTTTTACACTGAAGCAAAGTCAATGGGGCAAATCACTTATCAATATTTACTCATATATTATGTGAATTTCAATTCATTTCACAATTGATTTAAAGCTCTATTTATATAAACGATGACATTTCACAAATGATATGCATTTCAAATGCTTTTTGTTAAAATTGAAATAAATTCTATTCCTTTTATATAAATTGATTTTTTTTGTAAAAAATTCTCATTTAATTTGAGTGAAGTTTGGATTTCTTTATCAAAATGAAAAATAAATGTGAAGTAAAATAAATTAGTTATCGATCACTAAAGTGTCGAGAATAGTATTTGACACTTATTTTATTGGTGAGACTAACCTGATTCTCTATATTCGATCATTTTTCTATTGAACTTTTCCAGGTATTTGGAGTTTTTAGGCATTGCAAAGCCATATCCAGTCATTGCATACCAATTACCGACAACTAAAAGACCACATTCGCTGTCTTCCCTAAAATATATAATTTTGCTGTAATTAAGATTTTTTTAAATTAAAAAAATAAGTACAAGGTAACTAAACATTACCAATAATAATAGTATGGTAGTATAGTATGGTAATAGAATTCAATTTAAAAGTCAAAATTTCATTGGTAGGATTGAGTGTCAGGTATTTCTTCCCTAAACATAACCAATGATTAATTGAAATATCAAGAATACAAAAAGTTAGAAATTCTCTTTTAAACGCAACAAAACAGATATTTGACACCAGTGATGGCCAACTCCCTCGAGCTCAGGTGGTATAGAGAAGGGTATTTTAGTAGGTGTTCATAGCTAAAAAATCAAATCTTAAAAATCAAGAGTAAAATTTGCCATCGAGGGAAGGGAGGCGGCGACGAGTAAGAAGGAGTAGGGAAGGAGGTATAAATTTGTCTGCGCGCTAGACGCCCCGCAGGGGATTTCCTAAGCCGCAATCTCAGGGGGTCTAGCCGAACTCAAAACTGAGGGGTATTTGGGCTCTACCCTCGCCATTTGGCATCAGTGAGTTGAAACCCATTTTCTCAAAATATCAAACTCGAACTTTTCAGAAAATATGCATTTAAAGAGCCTTGCTAAAAGGCAAATAAATAGAAGACAGAAAGTCTTACCCAACTAAATGGTCGAGAACTACAGCATCGTAGATAAAAGCATCCAGCTCTCTGAAATATTATGACAATCAAAAACAGATTTTGGGCAAAAGTCACTTAAATACCCCTTTTTAACAGCAGATACTCCGTGGCGGGCGGTTGGCTTAGTATACGGTACCATATATGAGTGCATTTGAGGCTTATTTCTTCTCAATACAGCTTCTGTATTACCCGAAGGTATTGTTGCAAACTTAAGAGGCGGGTCGTTTTCAAAAGGTTTCTTAAGCCTAATGTCATCCAATCCATCGAAATCGTGATATTCCTCTCTCGTGATCATGAAAGCGGCCAAATTAGCCGTATATATGGCCAGAAACACCACCGCAAATGTGGCCCAAGTATTGGCCATAAACCTATTTGAATGTAATTCTAAGTTTAGTTTTAATATGGTTATGGTCATCGTTGTTTTGCCATGGAATCAAGTTCAATTCTAGCAAAGTTTGACATTTGAAGCAATCTTAGAACTATTCAAACTCTGACCAAATGTTTTAAATATCATATTTGGAACTTTCAAAGTAGACATAGAAGTCATATATACATGACATGTATATATGACATATGACTTTTCAATTAATCTCGAAACCATTAATAAATTTTAATATAAATTTGAAATGAACTTGTACCCCAATTTTTATTATGATATATATCGTTTGTGTTAAATAGGAAGTTGACATACTAAAGGTACAGTCAACCCCCTTTCCTGTAAATCAAAATTATTATAATTGATTAAATTTAAAATATATACAGTTATTCATGAAATTGATTTCCATTTGATTGTAAACAAAGTTTAATTCGATTATTAAAACCTTTTTTACTCAAAATATTTTATCTTGGTTAGAAAATCTCATTTTCAATTAACTTTATTTGTTTACTTTTTGTTCGAACTAATTAGACTTTGAATAAATTTCTATCCAAATATAAGGTACAAAAAATTGGTGTACATGTTCATCTCAAAAATTATACTCAAATCTAGTAATGGGTTCGAAATTAGTAACAAAGTTATATTGTTCATGTATGACCTCCATGGCAACTTTCTATTTAACCCAAACGATATATGAGTAGAAATTGCAGCAAGAGATAAGTCTATTGGTTAGAACAAGGAGTAAACAAATAAAAGAAAATTAAAAATGAGTTTTCAATTTTGATTTCCAGTAAATGGTTTTAAATGGGTTTTACTGTACTTTTCATATGTCGACTTTGAAAGTTCTAAATGCGGTCTCTTTTGAAATATTTAGTCATTTTCTCTTTTAATTATCGACATAAGTGTGGCAAACATGATATGACCTTTCAAAGTTATTCTGTACAAAATTAATAGCTACACAAAAGAAGAGTCTGAAAGGATATTCAATACCTGGCAGTATATCCTTTGGGACAGTCCACATGAAC
This sequence comes from Fuscozetes fuscipes, assembly GCA_034702105.1. Classification (NCBI taxonomy): domain Eukaryota; kingdom Metazoa; phylum Arthropoda; class Arachnida; order Sarcoptiformes; family Ceratozetidae; genus Fuscozetes; species Fuscozetes fuscipes. The sequence goes on from JAQGCS010000418.1 coordinate 7,391, forward strand.
AGCTGCCCCGAAAAGTATGGCCCAAACCAACCAATAAGTTCGGAATAATGAGAATTTGTGATCTAATTAAGTGATAAAACTTTTACCATTTAGTTGTAAAGACAGGTTTAAACTGACCTCTTGGTGGTATCATGGTCATGTCATAACCTGATGGACTAAGCCACTCGAACAAAAATATTGCGAACGCCGCCACTTGAATGCTTATAAGTAAAATCATTATCCAGGATATTGTGTCGAATGGCTCTATTTAAAACAAATTGGCATATTTTAAATCATTATTTTTGAAACAATTGAATTGAAGAGAAACAATCATTTGTGTTCAATCCAATACACACATAATAGTTCAAATACATGCATTTTATTCAGGGGTGGCCAAGGGGGATCGACAAATTATCCCCCTAGAGCCAAAAATTTGGCATTAACCCCCTTAGAATTTTTCAAAATTTTAACATTACAGGTATACCCCCTGCCGCCGAGCGAAGCGAGGCGGCTTGTATTTTACCTTGTTTTGCCCGATGTGTTCTTTGCCGAGCGAAGCGAGGCCGCAAATTTTTTTTGGCGGCAAATTCAAAAAAATCACCCCCTAGAGCCCCCTCTAGATTTTTTTTTTAAATCACCCCCTAGATCCTTCTCCAGAGCCGTCGACCTTGGCCACCCCTGATTTTATTATACAGTCTGATCTCGATTTAAGAGACTTCTTGGCCAAAATTACTCCCTTAAATCGAATTTCTTTTAATCGCTCTGCTCTCGCAACCAGTATTGAAATGGATTTGCAAACGCTGTGACGTCACCTCTGTGCTTTGGAGTGTAGGGTGACGCCTTTTTGAACTACCAAAGCTAGGAGAGTGAACCCTCACATAAAAACATGTAACCAAAGCATAACAAGGTTTCAATAAAAAATTAAAAATTTTAGCTTCTTGCCCAAATTAAATATTATTGAATATATACTCCATTTGAAAAGGTTAGAAATACTCAAGAAATATGGGATCCACTGGTGATAATTAGATCAAATTTGTACATAATATGAGGGTCTGGTAGGACTGGTGAGGGTCTGATTAGATATTTACACCAAACTTTTAAAATGAGTAAATGATAAATAACTTAAAATATTTAACAAGATAAATATTCCATATAATTTTTTATTTAGAAAATCTTTATGTTTGAAAAATAATTATAATTTTTTCATATATTTTGAATTGAAATTTATGAAAATATTTATCATATTTTTTAATTTGTTACAATTTTCCTGATTTGAAAGATAACATTATTTACCTATTACCAAATGCAATCTCATTTAATATTTTAAATAAATTAAAATTTTGGTCTAAATATCTAATAGTTTTTGGTGTAAAATACCCATAAAACCAAACCCATGTCTAAATATCATTGATTTTCTCATGTAATCTAGGCTCTCGCGCTAACATTTCTATCCTTTTAAAACGCTTTTTACACCAAAATAACACTAAAAGTACTCCAAATAGTTTATTTTTAATCTTAACAAGTTCAAACTCTGGGCTTATGATGTCCTATCAAACCCTCATATTATGTACAAATTTGATTTAATTATCACCAGTGGATCCCATATTTCTTGAGTATTTCTAACCTTTCCAAATGGACTATAGTATAATAATCAATATTTATCTAAAAAATAAGATTATAATTAACAATCAAAAAGGGTTAGTAAATATTGGCACAACTCAAGTATTAAATAAAAACAAATTAATTATTTTTAAACTCAATTTTCCTTAAAAGGAATGAATTTCATTTGCAAAATATATTTATATTGCTTGAATATTTATATTATTAATAAATTTGAATTTATTTATTATTTATTTGTGCTATTTTATTCATTTTTCATTTTCTATTAAGGGATTTTTAATGTTTTTTGAGATACCCATAAAAACTATATACACTTTTTTTTATTTAGTTACTGTACTCTCGCCACTCCTAAAGGGCCGTACAATACATCTCTTTTTCCAAATCCATTTCAATGCTGGTTCGGATCTATTTGGGACTTACTTACAGATTAGATCAGATCAGAAGCTCGCCTCTAATTTAAGTCATTTATTGAATATATAAATATTCAATTGATATGATTTCCATTTTATGCCAAACTTTCCTCGTTTACTCAATCGTTATATTAAGTTTTTAACTTTGAAATTCATTTACGTATACATATGTATAACGACAGCATTAATTTGCTTTACAGAATTACCACGATTAAGTCCAATTATAATAATATTTAAATCAAAGATCACAGTTATGTTTTAATTCTTGGTCCTCAACATAACTTCAAGTACATATTATAGTAGGGGTCAAGCTCGATGGCTCTATGAGAGAGGTCTAAGGGTAGTTTTCAAATAATTTATAAGGGAGGGGTATACCTGTAATGTTAAACTTTTGGAAAAATTTAGGGGGGTCAAAACTCATCGGATTTGAATGACAAATTTTCGAGTGAGAGATTGGCCATCCCTGATATTATAGGTATGGGTAGTGCTTGAAACAACCCTGCTCTCATTGTATGCGAATAACAATTAAAATCGACTAATTTTGAAAATACAATGAAACCTGTCATATGATTTTAGTTTGTCGTTTAACCCAAACAACCCATTCCTCCTTTAAATGATGGAATTAGAGTTAATTACTTCTTTGCGCATAAAATGACTAATTTGAAGTCAAATTAAATAGGTTAAATTCACTAAATTTCGTAATGATAAGAGCCTGTTTGTTCCTAGTTATAAAAGCAATGGAAGATGCAATCATTATAATCATTAATCAATAATTTAAATAGAATGATAGAATTTTGAAATAGACCTTGTTGGCCAACTCTAATATAAATGTAAATCAATTATTTATTAATTGAATAATTCATTAATAAATCAAATAATTAAATACAATTGAAAATACAAAACAAAACTAAATGAACGAAAAGAAATATAATTAAGTGATTAATAAATGAATTCATGAAAATTAATTGCAAATCAAATAATAATTCTATAAATGGTCTGAAAAAAGGATAAAATATTGATTTATGAGAATAAACATTATTTATAACCGAAATATAATTTTTAGTTTAAATTGATTTCCAATAGAAAACATCGTTTGGAAGGAAATAAATATTTGTTTACACTTTTTCCTCGTTTTTCGGACATTTGCTTTTTCGACAAAAAAATCATTCAATTCATAGAATTTTCAAAATTAATTCCAAATTTAACTAATATTTAGTACTTTTTATTGAGTAGTGATTGTATTAAGGCTTCAATTTTGAGCGTAGGTCCCAGTGCATGAGTGAATTCCATTAAGCGTTCCTGACCTAGACCTAAAAATTCTTGTCCGTCTATTTTCTGGAAGAAATCAGAAAAAACAGTATTAGAATCAATAAAAGTATATAAAATGAGTTATAGATCTTTATAGATAATCTTCGAATAGAATAAGTGTACAAGTACATCTTATATTTTAATTAAGGTTACTCTAAAATGTGGTTTGGAAGTAGGAGTTTGGCCTCTATTCTAGTTTAAACACTGCCACCTTTTGAGTTCACTAATTTATATTTACTTTTGTGAGGAAAGACGCGCAATAAGCGGAACAGTCGTTTTTTCTAAGAAAATGCGCCACTTCTTGACATGTCCAGAGCCGAGGATCGGGCCCTAAATCTGTGGCTTCGGATGAGGTCTTAATGATTGGCGAGGGTTTGATTGTGACCGCACTGTTTGACGATACGGACAGAGATGATGAGGAAGAAATGGTGTCGTCCTGACATTGGATCCAATCTGTGGAAAATGGCGACAAATTGGAGTCATCCTGAAATTCTTTACCCGGAATAGTCGGAGACAAACGTTTTTTGCCTAAAAAGTACAGAAAATAATATAAAAGCACTTGAAATGAGAGGTCAGTCCTTAGACTCACGTTTTTGAGTTCGACCTTTGCTTAGATTACGCCTTCTTTTGATGGTCTCGTTTGGAGTCATATTTTGTATGCCATCGGAGTCGTCCTCTTTGGGAGGTTCTAATGGGTAATTGACGAGTTGACACCAACCTATTGGGAACAGGTCTGGAGATTCGCAGTCACACCACTGATCATAGCTCTCATCCCATCCCTTGAAATGGACGCGAAGTAAGCGACCGACAACTTTAGTGATAGTCGCCACACATATAAGGCGGGGTTCCATTAGGTCTACCGCTTCGACAAACATCCCTTCCTTAAATCCATGCTTTGGAATGTCTTTTTTGAAGAGGGGAACGGGTGCTGCACTCGCCTTGGTCTCTTGAAGGTATTTAAACCAATTGAACTCATTTTTATAACCTATAAATTGAGTGATAAAACAAATGTCAATAAAAATTTTATTCAAATCAAAGAATAATCAGATTTGGAATAAAGTCATTCATTTGTAAATTGATATTAAATATCAATTAATGGCAGAGAATACCATCAATAGTACAGACCTCGAGGAGGAGTCAATTGAAGATTATTAAGCGAGCAATAGCCAACTGGAAAGATGCAAGGACTGGTGGCATGATAGCAAAACCAGTCGGCGCCGTTTGGAGACATCATACCATCGATTCCAATCATTAGATAATTATTGCGCAACACTTTGGTAACAGTGGCCACACATACTGTCGACAGATTCAACGGATCGATTGCTTCTAATTTCATACCTAAATATCAGAACAGAAATTAAAAGAAAATCAGTTGAAAAGTGATGCAAACCTTCTTTGAAACGCAATTCGGTGATTATATTGGGCGGCATTGGAAATAGGTTCCAGGTGGCGTCGTTATCATCAAACTGTTTGCTTAACGTCTTCTGTAGCGAATTCCTTGCATATTCAGGAGTAGCCCTGAGCTCGTGGCCAACCACTTGCGCCCATCCCACGGGATGTATAAGATTAGAGCGTTGGTGACACCAAAAGCCTTCGTCGATGTTCTGCGAGCCCTCATATGTCACGTGAAGACGTCCGCCGATGATCTCGTCAATAGTGGCCACTCTGACGGCCGAAATGCGATTTTTGTCTACCACTTCCAGTTTCATACCAGACCTGAATCGAGTTTTAAGACTCTCCTTCACCTGTTCAGTGAAGTTTTCAGGCAGTGTTCGGGAACCTGTCAGTCGTTTTACTAGAAATCCCTTCCAATCAGAATTTTTCTCTTCAATAGTCTTTGGAGGTATAAGTGCTTTGCCCTGAGATGCACACCAGCCCACTGGGTGTACCTGAGTTGTGAAGATATTTATCCAGAAGTCCTGACTGGAGTCGTTGCCGAAGCCCTCGTACCTCAACTGAACCATATATCCTTTCAAATGTCAAATATTTTATTAAAAATGAATGTAAAATAAGACCGAATATGAGAACAAACCGGCGATCTTTACGACGCTTGCGATCCAATGAAACTCTTGATTGGCTTTAGTGGAAGAAAAGTCTTTATTCTTCACCTCTAACTTGAGACCAATGGTGACGAGTGAGTCCCAGGTCTCGCTCATTGGTGCATGAGGGAATGAGCTGATCGGTGCTCCTCTCACAGAACTGTCCGATAGAATTGATATCCAATCAAATGAATAGAAAGGAGAGGGTTTCACGAGATTTTTCGGTGACTTTTTGCCCGAACTGATCACTGTTTGCAATTTGATAGCCGTTGGCTTCTTCTTGATTTGTGACTGTGCTGTTTGTGGACCTGTGATCGAATGGATGATAGTTGGAGTCACCACTTGTTGTGTTGGCGTCAAATTGACGGTTGGTTTCGGTACTATTTTGGGTTTAGTGGCTGGAAGTGTTACAATCTTGAAGAGTGGTGTTTGAGGTGGTTGTGGGGGCAGACCTCTCACACAATTGGCACTACAGAACTGTTTCCCTTTTCCATAAAACGTGTCTTTAACCCCAACATTACCACAACGGATGCAAACACCCATTCCTTTATTCAAATAAAATATTAATCAATAAATTGTTGAAAATTATCACTTGATTTAGGATTTAATGTATAAATGGTTTCGTTTTAAATCAATTCAAAGCAATAATTGTCTTGAAATTGGATTAAAACTCAATAATATCTAAACATTTGATAGAAATGACATAAAAACAAAAATTTTAATTTAAAAAAAATACTAAATAAATAACTGTTCGTAGAATTTGACAAAAAAAAGGGTCAAAAATGCTGGAAATATGTCCGAAAAATATAAAAACAAAAAATGAGTTCAAAAATAGATTATTGTGAAAAAATGCAATATTTGATACCATCGTTAGAAATGGGAACACGAGATATGATTCTATTCTTCTGGAGTGAAGATATCTGATTAGGAGTATTGTTGGTCTTCAGTGTTGTTGTGGTGGGACTTAAGCCTATGTTTGTGTCATTAGTTTGCATTTTGTTGGCCAACAATTGAGTTGCAATTATCGGCGAATTTGTGCGCAAATTACTCGTATTCATCGAAAATTCCGATAAACTCTGGTCAGTCCTTATGGACTTGGAATCGGCGGTGACGGTAGTGCTGCCGATATTGTCATCAAAGTCTTCGAAATCCATGTAATCAATCAAAACAACAGTTAAACAATCATTTGATTGATTTTTACTTTAAGTAAACAAAAATTATAAACTGATTGACATTTGGACCAAAGAAGTTGTAGTTAATCACATTTGGAACTGATTGGTGATAACTGAGTCGAAAATCAAATACAAGCGATGAGTGGCCGAAGACTTGTATTTGTTTTGACTGTTTTTTATGGTTTTGTTTAGGATTCAGTCATTCGCTGCGATCTCTCAACAGATTACAAAACAGAAGCAAAAAAAGCCATTTATTTCAGTGAAGCGAACAAAAGGCAAAGACTTCTCGAGCTCTCAATTTTCATATTTTATTCTCATTTTGATTTGTGGAACAATTTTATTGCTTTTGTTTACATAACTGTCTACAACTAATTTACTGCTAATGTACTCTCACGAGTTGAGCCTTTTGTAGCACTTTTCTACTTATTTGAGTCTATTTTTAGTAACAACTGTTTTCCGGGTTTTGTACTTCTCTCACAAGTTGTTAACACTTTCACTCTCGAGTCCAATAAAATTCATATTTTTGCAAATCATTCAGACATTACGCACACAAATACACAAAAGTCAATGCACTGAAAGCAATGAAAACAATTCATATGTTTTTGTTTATAATTTCTGAGAACACCATTTGAATTAATATTTTAGTTCAAGAGTACAATTCATATAAAATATCTGTTCGCAACAACTTTTATAATATATGTGTAAAGTCTACAAAATATTTGCGTGACTTTTGGTATTCAGTGTCTTTCAAAACAAATATTTTTTTAAAAATAGATCTGAATTTGAGTCACATTTCAATTGAATTTAATTCCAATTAATTTAACGACAAAACGATGGACTCGTTTCCCATCGAATTAATTGAAAACATTTTGCGGTTCTGTACCGGAAGTCAGTTCAGTCGGTCCTCTCGGGTGTCCACTATTTGGCTGAAAGCGAAAGAAAACATTGAGCGCACAGATGACTCATTTTGGCGAAACCGATGCCAAGATGAGATCCCACACTATCTCATTGAAGAACTCAATCCCAGTCACAACCCATTAGAACTGTTGGACAGCAGTCAGTGTAAGAAACTGTATATCGGATGGTTTCGAACTCAAACAATCGAGAGATTACCCGTCAAGTCCTTTAAGTACAGCGAGAGTTTCGGTTCCACTTTCAGTAACTTTGAGAACATAACGGCTCTCACTGTCACAGGTATTGACCGCTCACTTGTTCCACAATTACATTTGAATACATGTATTGTGGCTTTAAATCAGTTGTCACTGTTTTTCATATGAAATTTCAGGCACTCTAGTCATAACCGGCCACCGCTCGGGTAAAGTCCATCTGATCGATATATCTAATGGTATAAAACCAATAGAGATCGCAAGACATCCTGGAGCAGTCAATGATTTGTTGGCCATTAATCTGGTCGGAGAGGGTTAGCAATAGTCCTATTTTTAGTCCGGTTTAATTGAATTGTTTCCATTCTGTCCTCATTTGTTATTTGATTGAATAGAACGCTACGAATTACATAAGAGAAATCGTTATCCTTCTGACTACCCGTCATTCAGTAATCACCACCACATCATATCTATAGGAGAGGGCAGTCGTATTTACATCTCATTGATTGCGGAGCAAAATGTGGGCAAAGACTTTGAGATCTGTCCTCTAACTCAACGCCATTTCCTGAAAGGCCGCGTTTGTCGCGATCTGTTCGCCGTTTCCACCAAAGAAGCTGTTGATATCTCACTCTTCCGTTTAGTTTTACCAAAACCAGGAGTGGTTCCCATAAGTCAATCAGTGAAAGCAGAGCTCATCACAACTATTTCTTGTCGTCAAGTATTCAATAGCGCCAACCATTGGTTAGGACTCTTCACATTCAGTGAACTCAAGGTTTGTTATTACAGATCATTAGTTTGAGTACATTAATGAATGAATGTTTGTTTGTGTTCTCAGTTGAGTTGTTTTTGTCACGAATTCAATGTCATTGCCTGCAGTGACGTAGCCTTTAATCTGGCGCTTCCCAAGAAAGACAACTTCAGATGGAAATGGAGTTCAATCAATGAACTCAATTATGAGTATAGATCCAAATCCAAAGATTTCGAAGATTATGACTACGATCTAAACGTTAAGATAATGAATGGTTTTTCATTCGGGGATCAGATATTCTTCTTAATCACTTGTAATTCGTTCAGAAATTCAATACAAAAACATTTGATTTGATTTTACAACAGTTTTAATTTGATTTCTTTGGTTTCAGTCAATAACGAAACGGTGTATTCGACAGACGCAAAGACATTCCAATTGTGTGAATTAAGTCATTGGCTTCGAAGACATGACAAATTGTCGACTCTCTTCCTCTTCGGGTCTGTACTGGCCTGTGGCACTCAACAGGGCTTTGTTTATGTACACCATTGTCCGACTCTCAATCGACTCAAATACATCACTCATTACAAACCACTATTTGTCGAACGTCTTTGTAAAGAACCCATTCTTAAAATCACAATAACTGACTCAGGAATGGGTCCGCTATTGGCCGCTACTACTAAACAGAAAGTCTATCTCCTAAAGTGGTCGACAGAAAACAATCATTGGGTGAACTCTGACCACAAAATTAAATCGGAGGTCGAAGTCATTACAATTGATGATTAAATTCCTATTTTGTGTTATTTTTTGCTTTTTCTCATTTTTCAGACTTATTTACTTAAACTTAATCTCAATTTCTGGTCACAAATTCTGTTCGTTTTTCTTTTTGATTCAATAATCATTAATTGATTTTCTATTTTTACAAATCATTTTTGTACCCTTAATTGTTTTCATTCTGTGCCAAAAAAATTTCATATTTTTTGACAAAACTCATTAATTTCTACTTTTATTTACTTTTTTTTTGTTATAATTAATCGTTGGATAAAATATTTGTGTTTCGAATATTGACTTAATTTGAAAAATAGTTAAATTTGTTTACGAAATGAATAATTGATTAAAGATATCGTTGAACTAATTGCTTGTTAATAGTTTGATATTGAGCTAGGAATCGGAATCTATTTTGTATTGAAATCGATTGAAACAAATTATCAAAAATAAAATGAATTGCATTTTCTGTTATCTAATGATAAGACAATTGGTTCTTAAGGGCTCCGACACTGGAATTGAACTGAAATTGGGTTAAATTATTTCATTGCCTTTTGAAAAGAATAGTTTATTGATTCAGATCAGGGGTGCGGAGAGGGGGTATGGCCCAAATATCCCCCTAGTTTTTGAGCCCTAAATTATCTGTCGCTACGCAAAGGGGAGACCCTTTGTGCTTTTTCCCGGCGAGTCAGGAAAATACCCCCTATACCCCCCATGATTTTTTGGTCTGGGGGACCCCCCAAAGGTCGACCAGTCTCCGCACCCCTGATTGAGATATTGGGTTACTTAAATCTAAAGATATAACAGAGGGTTACCTACTCTTCCTATTATCTCATATAATATACATTCAGCTCTTATTTAGTATTAATGAACCTTTCATTAAAACGGGTACAACAGAATTGAAGCTAATTTGTTGACTTTAGTTTTGTGCGGTTTAGGACTTTCCCCCCTTTGGCTACAATTATTAAAAATAGTTATTTTTTCAAATATTTTATTCAAAAGTCATTAAAAGTCTTTTCACTGCATATCTGATGATTTGATTTAAGTGTTTGATTAGATATAAGATACTTTCGTTTTTTCTTTCAGATACTTCAGGAATGGGCAAGATCCGCGACTTTATGGGAACTCTCAGGTCTAAAATTTAGGGGGTATAACTCAGGTAATTTTATCGATCAGAGGGGTTTCTTGAGAACCCCTAAATTTTCCGAAAACCCCAGATTTTGAATAAATTTGAGGGTAGGGACTCAAGTTCTAGGAATATTTCTGCTATAACCCCTTGCCCATCCCTGAGTTACTTTATATTTTGTTTTTATCAAAAAGTATTTAAATTCCTTCAGAACTGCAAAAACTTCTGAAGTGATTATCAAATATTGTGACGAAAACACAATTCAATCGTTTGATTGAATGTCAAATAATAAGATAACTAAAACATTTAGTTAATAAATGAGACGAAAGTCAGCTCATAATAAAAATTTGATAAATTGAATAAGAATTTCCATTTTTGAAATAATCATTAGTTTCAATGAATATGTCTTTATATCAGTTGAATTGTGAAATGATTAAAGAAAACCATTAGTTTAATAGAATATTCATTAAAAGAAAACCAGTTATTAATAATGATTCTGAAAATCCTTGCAAAGCACAGGTCTATCGAATGATCACATGTATAGAATTTCACGCTTTTGACAGATTTGAAGGAAGGCCTTGACTTTGAATTTAATTTCATATCATTTGATATAATTTTAAGCCATCAACAAATTCCCAGTTAATTAAACTGAAGAATTCGAAAAAAATAAAATTCAATATTTATGGTAAGGGTTTATAACCGATAGGCTGTCCTCATTTGAATGTCTACTGTCTGTTAGATATTAAGCAACATATGGTAATAATTATGAACTTAATATTAAAATTTTTGTACCACACAAATTTCCACTAGATTAGATTATAGAGAATGTTAGATAATTGTGCACGATAACTTTGTAAAAATATGATAATTGCATTGTTAAATAACAAATTCTTAAAGAATTGAATCGATTGCAAAACTTTTCAAGTAATTAAATGATTGAATGCAAGGATAAAACACTTTTTGCAAGTGTTTGCGTCACATCCAATACAAAAAGTACAAGACGTTTGATGACATCCCTCAGAAGTTGAGGTTTCCTTAATAGTCGATTCTGAGTGAGAAAGAGAAAAAACTCGTTACACAATATAAACCTGGAGAAAAAGGAAAAATAATTTTTCTTTCTGTAGTGAAACCCGTTTTCTTCACATATTAACGACGGGAACGGAATTTTGTTTTTCATTTTTAAATACTTTTAAATGATTTCTCAAAACTATTTGTCCAATCATTTGATGTCTGACTTTTGTCTCTGACCTAAATTACAGGCAATTCTCTAAACAATCGATTTTTGGGGAAATTATTTTCATTTTTCCTAATAGAAAAGCTCACAAAATTCCACCTATTAACATATTGCACTGACACTTATCGATCGTATTTTATGATATAAAAATAATGCACAGACATTGTCTGTGTTGAGCACAACTGCACTAAAAAGCACTGGAATAATAGGGAGGGTATGACTGTTGTTTACGTAATGCCAATACAAATGCGGTTCGCATTCAAAGCGTTTAAAGCTCTCCAATAGTGTAGTCATTGAAAAGACTTTTAAAGTGAATGTTGTGTCGATTGACAGCAAAACATCGGATTTATATTTAGCCGACGATTATATTCAGAGTGTATTTAATTTTAAACAATTATCGGCTAATTATATCTATTTAAGTAGATTTTACTTGTTTATTTTTTTTATCTCTGCCAGCAATCAATTTTTATTAAATTAATTTTTAATTTTTTGTTTTCATTTAAAATTTTGATACTTAAGTATTAATTAATCGTTAAATTAATAACCAAGATCAATTAAATTGATATAAAATGAGTGTAAATGGTGTTAATGATCCCTTTGATTTGATTCGGGTGTTAAGACAACAGCAAGCTGAAGGCGATGACCATCATATTTTCTTTGTTTTCGGTGCCTCCGTAAGTTACCATTCTCAATTGATTTTTCCAGTTTAATGTATGTTACAGTTGAAGACAATTTGCAACAAGCAATATTTGTTGTCAAATGACAATTTGTAAATAATTTTCATTAACAGCCGACAAAGGAAATCGATCTCCTTTTCATTTTGCATTGTTTAAAAATATCCCAGCAACAATTACATCTACAGAGAACTTGTGATTCTAAGTCTATCTAGAATAGTCTAAATAAAATGATGAGGAGCTACTTTTTTCATTTGGCAGATTGGCAATAAATTGGTGGATATCACCGGTTTTGATCTGAGATTAAAATTAGCCGGTTTATATTATTTATTTTAGTTGCCACTCATTTCTGCATATTCTGGTTTAGAATTGTAAAATTCTATCATTACCTATCGTACCAAGTTCAAGATTGTTTTCAATAAATCAAATTAATTTTGGTTTAAATCAATTAAAGAAAGGACAGTCTGTCAGCACTTAAATGAGAAGTGGTGTCAGTTTATCGCATGATTTCAATGAATGACTTTTAAAATTACATTACTTTTAATTAAAGTCTTCTCTCTTTTGGCAGTAATTCTTTGGTTAGTGTTTTACAAAAATGATTTCCTTTACTTTATTTTATGAAATCTATGGTTCTCTTCAATCAATGTTTTCCTCTTATTTTCGATTTTTATGAATAATTTTGTTCAAAGTTTTGACATTCAATTCAAATGTGAATTATTTTCCTTTAAATAAATTTGAATTTCAATTTAATTATAGGGAGATTTGGCAAAAAAGAAAATCTACCCCACTTTATGGTAAGACATTATGCAATCTTCAATAGTATAGCAGTGATGCAAAATTTCGTCGGGGTACAATTTAAAAATGTACATTCTTTGGAGTTTTTTGAAAATTAACTTATTTTATTTCGTTATAAAATACCACATTTTTGACCTTGTTTTAATGTAGTATTTTCCGGGAAGTACTGCACACATCACTGATTCATTAATTGAATTTCATTGACTTCTTTATCAATAGTTTTCATCAAAAGTAATACAAAATTTTGTTTTGTGAAGGGCTTTATATCGGGATCAGTTGATTCCTCGACGGACATCAATTGTAGGCTACGCCCGCTCTAAGCTCTCCGTCGATGACTTGAGGAACAATATCTCCAAATATATTAAACTAAGAGATGATTCCGATAAACAAAAGTTTGAGAAATTCATGGCTCGCAATATTTATGTGGCTGGCTCTTATGACAAGGAGGAGGACTTCCAAAACTTGAAGGAAACGGCAAATAAAATGGAAGAGAATTTTTCGAAAGCAAACCGACTCTTTTATTTAGCCCTTCCCCCTAATGTGTTCGCACCGGTCACTAAACTAATTAAAGGCTTTTGTATGTCACCAAAGTATGTCCTCTCAGTATATCCAATGAATAAATGAATTGAAACAATTGTCTCATTGCAGGGGTTGGAGTCGAGTCATTATTGAGAAGCCGTTCGGACACGACTTTAACTCTTCTGCAGAACTGTCGGCACATTTGGCTTCACTTTTTAGAGAGGAAGAAATTTATCGAATTGACCACTACTTGGGTAAAGAGATGGTCCAGAATTTGATGATTTTGAGATTTGGTAACAGGATTTTCAACCCAATTTGGAACCGGGACAATATCGCCTCCATTCAGATATCATTCAAAGAGCCGTTTGGCACTCAGGGAAGGGGAGGTTATTTCGATCAATTCGGCATAATTAGAGATATTATGCAAAACCATTTGCTTCAGATGTTGTGTCTGACGGCAATGGAGAAACCCGTCTCCTCCCGACCCGAAGACATTAGAGATGAAAAAGTGATTAACAATCAAATTATTCTTTTGCTTCAGTTTTAACTCAAATTATTGTTTGATTTTAGGTTAAAGTCTTGAAATGTATTCAACCCTTAACTCTGGATGACGTGGTTTTGGGACAATATGTGGGCGATAAGAACGCCGAGGGTGATGCCAGAGATGGCTATTTAGATGACCCAACTGTTCCCAAGGACTCGCTCACAGCAACCTTCGCACTGGCTATGTGTACCATCAATAATGAGCGCTGGGAAGGCGTTCCATTCTTTTTGCGTTGCGGTCAGTATTAAAAACATTTTATGAATTGTGTCAGTCTTTTAATTGTTTGAATTTTAGGCAAAGCACTAAATGAAAGGAAGGCTGAGATCAGAATTCAGTTCCGGGATGTGGCCGGAGATATATTCAACGGTCAGTGCAAACGTAACGAACTGGTAATGCGCGTACAGCCGGGAGAAGCTGTTTATATAAAATTCATGACTAAAGCACCCGGAATCACATTCAAACTCGAGGAAACAGAGCTCGACCTGACGTACACCAGTCGTTATAAGGTATTGATAGGACGGCCGCCTATTCTCTCAATCTCTTAATTCTATTGAATTATTGAATAATAATTTCTTTCTCTGGACTTCTCTTACAATCAAACCATAAATCCTTCAAATGTAAACTCAGTCTGTAGTAAGTGAACCCAAAGCACAAACAATTCACGTAAATATGCTTTTCGTGTGCTCTTAATCGTTGTCTGGAATGTTATTTGGCCTTTAGTTTGATTTTTTACGATCCAAATCACAAAACGATTATTTTCTTTTATTTTCTCTTTATTTTATGTTAAACACAATTAATCACAGAATTAAACCGATTTGAGCCATACTTTTAGAAAATCAACTCTTATTTCAGGAAAAGTTCTAATTTGTGATTAATCCTGGTTATGTTTGATAATAAATTAGGAATTTGCATATTGTCTTTGCTTTCCTTTAACTTGATCAGTTCTATTAAAAGCGGCTCTAAAACGGGTGAATTCAGTATTTTGTTTATTTCGATTCATTTTAGTTTATGAGTAGATTTAGTGCTAAACTAATTCACATTATTTTAAATTTTAATCAATTGTTTACTAATTGTGATTGAAATACACAAATAGGATGCAATACTTCCCGAGGCCTACGAGCGTCTCATTATGGATGTGTTCTCTGGCAGTCCCGCAAACTTTGTCCGCTCCGACGAACTGTCTGAGGCCTGGCGCATATTCACTCCACTTCTGCATAGTATTGAAAAGGAGAAGGTTAAACCCCTGCCTTACACTTATGGGTCGAGATGTCCCAAACAGGCCGACGACTTCTGTATCACAAAGGGATTCAAGTTTTACGGCACTTATAAGTGGGTTAACCCGAACGCCACCGAAAACGGAAACTGATTACACATCTCTATTGTCAAACCTTTTTGTATTACCTGTCCTTTCATACGGTCAAAGAATTTTGAATGAAATGCTAGTTTTGCACGAATGTAATGAAGTTCATTACTAATGAACACAATCTTGTTTTCGCACCAAATTATAGTGTTTTCCGTTTCTTCGATAGTCATTTGCGAACTTCCGGTGCCTTTCATTTCAATATTCAGTTAATTATGGTTTTAACGAAGCTTTTCGTGAAATGCGATAATTTTTCAAAACTCTCGTTATTTTATATTTTTAGCGTTAATTCAAAAATTGTTTTATTTAGTATTGATTTGTATGACTCGATGTCACAAAAATTTTATTGAAATTCTTTGCTTTAAAGTCTATTAAAAAAATTCGGAAACCATTTTATTTTCATTACAAATGATATGCTACAAATTGTATGAGATAGTACAAATTAAAGTTGTATTCAAGTCCTATCATACAAAATATATTTTAATTATTATGATAAAAGAAAATTTAAATAGATAAGTTCGAATTTTTAGTAAATCAGGTTTGGAAAACCTTATATTATAGTCACTCATACATTTGATTTGTTCAAAAGAAGATTGACTTAACTCACTTACGCCATAACTTTATTGCATA
>JAQGCS010000419.1:0-23388 GCA_034702105.1 Fuscozetes fuscipes
TCCCTCTCCCTCTCCCTCCCTCCCTCTCCCTCCCTGCATTGTATTTGTGTGTTGGTCATATTTTGAGGCCTTCCTGCTGCTCCTATCTGTGTATATTTGAGTCTAATTCGATCTCCTTTGCTGTCAGGACCCAAATAATAATTCCTGCTTTTGTTTGATGTCAACGAAAGCCAGAAACTTATATATTGTGCAGACATCGAGACATCCATTTTCTACATATACTATGCATTCATATATTGAAAATAGAAGTGAGCTTCTGATCTAGTTTTCAGATCAGATCCGAAAATTGCCTAGCTCAAATCAGATCAGACCATAGTCAAAACACAAAATTTTTTAGTCAGATCAGATCCGAAGTTTGTATTTGATGTTGAAATCAAGCTTTAATTAAATAACATAAAATTCCATATCGTTCAACAATACTTATAATTATCAAATTCGTCTTTAATTCAATTTATTTATTAAGAAATTAGTGAAACAATTTTTAAATTTTCAAATTAATTCTTTTAAAAATTGGTTCATTACAATTGGTTCGCATACATTTCGGATTTACTTTCAGATACGAACTCTTCATATCTCTGATCAGAATCCGAAAATTTTGGATCAGATGAGAAGTTCACCTCTAATTCAAAGTCTATTCAATATAAGAATTAAATTAAAGTGAATGTCGTATGTATTCTAAACTGAATTGAATGATAAACAAAAACACGATCCACACTATCGCCTAAAACTTTAAACAATATATTTGAATGAACTTGG
Source organism: Fuscozetes fuscipes (assembly GCA_034702105.1). NCBI lineage: Eukaryota > Metazoa > Arthropoda > Arachnida > Sarcoptiformes > Ceratozetidae > Fuscozetes > Fuscozetes fuscipes. The sequence goes on from JAQGCS010000419.1 coordinate 757, forward strand.
TTGGTTCAAATTGATTACAACTGTGTTACGACACGTTTGGCTAATACTGAATAAAATTGAAGTACAAAATATTCTGACAAAGTATTGCACTCACTATAAGAAAATCTCATATAATGTCAAATATAGAGACGAATCAATCGCTTTACTAAACAAAAAACAAATTTCTTCAGCGAAATAAAATTGAAAATAAAAGTGAAATCGCAATACTTTTCTTCATGTTATGAATTTCAAACAGTTTTGTTAAATATTTCAAAATCTTATGCTATAAACAAACCTTTCGGAAAAGTTTTGATAACATTTTTTCTGGTGTAGAACTTTTGCCAATAAGTTATTTATTATTTTGAGGCCATTCAGAGTTCAGCGCCAAAAGTGAATGGTGTGCTCATCACTAAAGAAGGGAAAGGGAAAAGTCTAAAATATAAAATAAATTATGGTTCAACACATTGATTAGTCGAGTGAACGGAACGGGCGATAAAACATTCAAATTGACAAAACACTGGCAAACACTCTGAATGTTACCGCAGGGGAACGAACTCACGATTTATGCAGTCGTTCTGTGCAAAAGTTAACATAACATAAGCTATAAATAGTTTTGCATCTCTTCTATGGCTGCAAATGAATGGGTTTGATGTTTAAATTCATTTTTGAGAACAATTTTCTCTAAACATTACAAATAATACATTTAACGCATCTCTTGGGCCAAGAATTTTGTTCAAACAAACCACTGATAAACTGTTAAAATCTGATCACAAAATGTGACAAATGAGCAAAAATTATAGCCACTGATGACAAACACTGTCTTCACACGGAATAAATTCAGATCTAATCGACAATCCATCCGATTGAAGTCACATATTTCTCAAGTGTTTGAACAGTGAGTGAGTGAGAGAGAGAGAGAGAGAGAGAGAGAGAGAGAGAGAGAGAGAGAGAGAGAGAGAGCCACAGATTTGCATTGGGTTTAAGAAAACACATCCAAAATGACTACCCATTAGATGGTTTGTATTTATGAGTGCTGTTGAGAGTCATTTCCTTAAAATACATGTTCTCGAATATGTGCCAAAATAAATGAAATCCAGTTTTATCCTCTTAACAGCACAGAGCTTGCCAAAAATGTTAATGATGGGGCTCACACTGGGCTCAGGTATGCTCAACACATGTCTCATTAGTTATTGCCACACAATTTTTGCACATCACGTCTGAATCGCTAAATAAACTACAATTGTATGCGATGTTAAACAATTCAATATTTTACTTTTGTTTGGGTTTTATTTTTCGTCTTAAAAATCCTAATTATTTCGAGTGTCAAATGAAATACATTTGATATGAAGTTTTCGCACATTTCAGTTCAAACTCATTCATCTAACTCTCATTTTTCCCAATTCTTCATCTTTTCAAAGAATTTTCAAAATAAACTTAAAGAAAAAAGAGAGAAATGTTTAAACTAATGACTTCTTATCCGCCAAAAAATTAATTGACTAAAGCCTCAGAATCGGAACCTCAGAACTAGAATATTCTCTTTGATTAACCCGGTTCGTTTTGCAGTTAGTTCGAACATTGATTTTGTAGCATAGAATGCAAAAATTTAATTAAGACTTTTACGATAATATTTAGAATCTAAAATCTAAATGAAAAATGAGCTCATTTCTAATTATTTGCCATTACTTCTTCAAGCGAAAGAAAAACAGAAAACAGAGAATTTTGAGCAAATGCGCCAAGTTAATTACTCTTAATTCCACTCAAAAATATTTTACATTGAGGATTCAGACAAAAACCTTAATGAAGTTCTCGAAACTTTAACTTAATATTACTAACATTTCGGCGGAATATTGGGAAAGATTTTCATAGAATTCTGCATGTAGATTCTGTGCCGTATAGAGAGGGCGCTGGCATTAGAATGACTGCAATATTGATTTGAGCGGATCTGAGCATTAGAAGAGTCGGCAGAATCGGAACCAACAAATATTTATTATGAGAACACAAAAACAACTATTCTATGAATTGTAGCCAAAATTTTGAATGAAATAGAGAGATCCAAATAAATTATAAAATGTACTATATACATTACAATATTCTAGTTGTATATACCATATACTATAGTGTATAGCATTAAAAAATGTAATGCGATATAATGCTGAATAGAAATCCATTTCCTCATCAGTTAACAACTCAACTGATGTCAACATGTTTTCAACTGTAAATCTAATTGAAAGAGAAATTCTTCTTTGAGTTTGAATTTTGAAGCAAACGTTGATATGAAATAAATATTAATATCATAAGTGAAGGCGAAGAATAAAAAATAAATTTACATTAGAAGTGATGTGAATGAGAATCGAGGCCTCAATTATTTTTTATTATAGACAGAAAACTCAGCGCAAACTTCTCGCGTCTATTATTAGGTATTATTAGACATTTCACTATTCTGTGCATTAAATTTTCAAATTACTTATGAGAAAATGTTCGGCACTCAAACTACTTTAGTGTAGACATAGTTTTTTTCTCTGTCGACCAGAAAAATGTTTTGACTCTCATATGGAGAGAAAATATCACATTAGAGGCTAATGTAATGCAATTACATTAGAGCCATATTTATTGTATCACATAATGACAGTCGCAATGCAATCAATGATTATGGCATTTAATATTAATATTTATAAATTATGTCATTTAGTTTACTTCTTTGAACACATTCACTATGCATCAGCTCTTGCAAAAAATTATCAAATTGTGAATCGCATTCTCTCAATACTCTCTATAATAAAGAAAGGCTAGGGTTTAGGTGGCGATGCTTTGCCTTAAATCGACTCAACACATAAAAAATTAGAGCAAAGACATTGATTTTTTCCGAGGAATTTATTCTGATTATTGTCGACGTGAATAACCAATACTGATATTGAAGCGTTCAATTTTGAGTTAAAGATTTAAATACTCGTGTTATGTCTAATTGGATAATGTGTTTGTGTCAATTGATGGACTCGAATGACTTTATTAGTCAAACATGTAGTCAAAGACATACCGAACACGAAAAAGGAATTTGTTTGACTAATAAATTAAATAAATATAAACAATGAAAGTCTGTAAATGTAGTAAACATCGAATAAGCTATAAGTTTAAGTCATAAAAGATTTAAAAATAAGAAAATCAAGAAACTCGAAAAACCATTGATAGAAAAGATGAAAGGCACAATTTATATTTCGGAGGCAAAGTGTTAAATTTTCATAAAAATATTAGTATTATTATTATTAAGCGCACAGCGTATCCAAAATTGATTTTAGTCGTCACTACAACTGACTACATATTGAGTACATATTCAGTATTCTCAACACTAAAAGTGCATGTATTCCCACTCATACTTTCTCTCTCTCTCTCTCTCTCTCTCTCTCTCTCTCTCTCTCTCTCTCTCTCTCTCTCTCTCTCAATGTTTTTATTGATTTTAGTGTTATTTAAAAAAATCCATTTTTCACTACATTAACGAAGTAAGAATGTAGTATATAGTTTTGTCGTTCTACCCGCCCGCGCTGGCTTATAGAGAAATGCCTTGAAGAAATATGAATGTGACAATGGATTAATTGGATATGCCTTGGGAAAGATGGGAATGGTCTATAGGTATATGCTTTGAAGAGAGATGAGGATGGCTCTTAGAGATGGGTTGTCAATAGGTTAATCAAAAATTGACGTGAAACGGCAATTTTTGATGGACATTTCATATGGATGTTAATGTAGTGGGAATTAGGTTTGATCCGAACTTGTTTATTTATTGAATGGTTTGTTAATACGATTGAAACGAGTGTTCAGAACATTATTAACCAAATTCATCAAAAGTTTAAAAGAAAAATATCTTTGAGTGAAGTGTGAAAAATCGGTTTTAATAGTAATCAATTGTAAATGTGAGGCATTGTGTGCAAAGTCGTGCCTCAGATTAAACCCATGAATGCGAGGGGGAGGGTTCAGTGCAAAAAGTCGTTCCGATAATTAGCAAATATTTTTTTCTGGGCAAATGGAAGAAAAAATCCGATGTAAGTTAGAGTCTGTGCTGTTTATGGCCACACACTAAGCATATTAAAGGTTTGCAATTATATTACATTTTGGCTGCATTTGGGAATTGGGAAAAGAGAACAACTAATAAGTGAATTATTTACATCAACACTCAGTCCCAATGTACTAGTTCAAGCACTGAACTCATGTAAAGCTGATCTGTGAATTTGCATCATATCTATGAGTTTATTTGATAAGCGAATAATCTCTTATTTTATATTAGTGTATATATGGATGGGGTCTACCTTTGGATAAATGCTGTGTTAAAAACAATTTGGATGCCATTAGGCTATGGATGGACGCCATTGTATGGTTGTGAGGCATAAAAGTACTCGATTTCACTTATCATTTGATAGCGAATATATTTTCTAATAATAATAATGAAAAATATATAGAAATTGAATTCAAACAGTTTTTTCATTGAAGTTATTCTGTTGTGAATGCAATGATTACAAGCTTTGAAGTCACGATTAAGTTGTCTCTCACTGTCATTGATCGACACAACAGTACTGACTCTCAAAGAATCTCATTTTTCATTGTTAAGAAGTAATGCGCCGAAAATATCGCCATTACTTTTGCAACAATTTTCTTATATATACAGTTATGGAAAGACAGACATAGTGTGTGCACAGACATTCATACGAGTGCAGAGAGAGAGAGAGAGAGAGAGAGAGAGAGAGAGAGAGAGAGAGAGAGAGAGAGAGAGAGAGACCAGAGTGTGCTACACGAGTACTAATAAAAACTCAGAGCTTTAGTCTTAAAACTTATACAACATATTTGAGAGCTTTTTATTAGTGATGCAGATGTTGTCACACGTCTTACACTCGGCTCAAAATATTGAAGCGCTCCTCAAAAATACTGCTTTTTATTGAATGTCAGACTATTTTTTGGATTTTATTTCATTTTTTTGCACACAATTTCTTTGAGTCTTTGAGTTAAGTAAAAGCAATACTTTTCTCTCTTGATATCAATCGCAGACATTTTATTACACAAATGAAACACACAATGGATTTAATAGTCGAATACGAAGTCATAAATAATATTTATCTGAAAACATATAATCGTTAATCTCCTTATTTCACAGCCTTTTCTATCAGATAAATATCAGAATTGATTTCAACAAAATTCTGTCCTTTTATTTACCAAAACGTCAGATAATAATTAATGAGAAATAAAAATGAATTTTCAAACCAACAATTCATTAAATAAATAAACAATTTTCTAAATTTAAATTTGACTTCATCTAGCTCCCTCATCTTTCTCATAAGGCACAGCCCCAACTATTCTGGTTTCCAACTATGCTTTTTATAGCTTATTCAATAGACTTGCATTTCAAATGAAACAAGTTTAAAATTATCTTAATCAAAACACTGAATTAATTTGCTTTGATAATGATTGGAAAGTGGAAAATTAGTGGCAATTGTGCTAAAATGCCCTACCCTGCCTGTCTTTTGGAGCCGACAAGTCTGTACATCACAAGAGAAAGAATGAAATGTTTTCTATTCATTACATTTTGAATTTTGGTTTTATGTTTGAATAATTCATTTTAAATGGAAACTAAAAACTGTATTTTTGAGCCCAAGTCTGACAACTATGAAAATTTGGATTTCATACCAGCATTTGTTCAGACAATCGAACGGTCAGACTATACACGATATAAAAGACACGATATATTGGAAAGAATTTGAGGATTTCCTAAAAAATCAAACAATACTAATAAAAACTGAGTGTAGTTCTGATAAATTGTTTGCTTCAATAAAATGAAATTCTGTATAATATTTGAGTTCTCTCTATATTTAGGTTGAAATTCAAAAATATTCTTCAAATTCAGCGATTTTTACGACTTATACATTTTGTATGTCTTTTGGCATAAAATAGGGGAAGAGGTCGGGAAGAGGCCATCAGATAACGTAAATGCATTCAAACAATTAGATTCTTTAAATATTCGTAACACAGACTCAAATATTTGTTACATATATTCCAAAATTATACCAAATTTTAATAATAATGTCAAAATTAAATACGCTGGCATAATTTCTGATTCTTCATTTCAATCAAATCGATGTTTGACAGATGTGTTTAATGAAAATTAATTTCTTTTTATTTTGTTTCGGAGACAAAGACTGATAACTTAAGCCAAAGGACTTTAACAAAAGAATTACAAATAAGAAAAGGTTCTGAGAATTAGGTTTTGGAAAACTCTTGAGAAAGAATAACACTATAAACACGAATACAAAATACAATACTATCGAAAGCATTTATTCAATAGTCTCAGAGACAAAGGGATGAGAATGTCTTTGGAGAGTGTGGGTACTTGTGCTGTGCTGGTTGTGGCACAAGAAAACACAACCAGTGTCATGTGAATTATTGGAGATCACGAGCAAACACGCACTGCAGTCAATCGATGTGATTGCGAGATATATATATATATATATATATATAGTTATCAGTTAATATCAAATAGACTTTCTATCACTCGATTATTTTGACCAAAAGAGAAATCAGTTTACTTTACCTCCAGTTCTAATATACTGTGTTTTCGATCCAAATAATTGTTTCTCTCTATTAGATTCATATAAGCGCTCATACAGTCATTGTTTGTCTTTCCTGTCGATCCCTATCGAAAACATCATTTATTCTCTGGATATTTGTCGTCTTCGAGGCTGACATTTAACCAAAAACGGGTTAAGCCATCGCTTCCTATAATAATAAATAATAAAATACATTAGGCATAAAATTGGATTTGCTTTGATGCAATTTTCACCATTTAATTACTCTATCAAAAAGTGAAAACATCTTTTCACTCGAAATAAAGCAACTCATGAATCGAGAGAATTGTTGAGACCTTTTTTGAGTTATGTGCAAATATGAATGAAAAATAGCTTTGTTTGCATAATTTCGTGTCAACATTTGGTAGGACTGCTAGGATAGTAAGAAGAGAGCACTTTCTTAGTTTATAAACATTAGTCGCGAGCATAATATGTCTCTTTTATAGGCAAATACAGGATAAGTCAGAGCCCTGTGATGTATGAGAAGATGACACGAATACCCATTACATACACTTTGCAAATGCTCTCAAAGAGTAAATACAAGCGAAACGTAAACGAAGACAGAAATGCAAAGACAGTCACAATCGCACAGAAAGAGTCCGAAACAAAAAAAATGGATAACAAAAGGTTTGTAAGAAATTGAGAGACAAACTTAACTTTTAAGGTCTTCTAATGTCTTCATCGGTTGGCATTTGTTGGCTATAATAACAAGTTTTTGTTCCAAATAAAGTGAAAGTTAAAGGAATGAAAGGCCAGAAATGATGTGATCGAAGAGTCATCGCTTAAGGAGAGACGAAGTCCACTGAGAATGCGATGGATTTGTTTTACTTTCTAAGAGCCCCAAAGAATATAAGCACTTTTGAAACAATATAATGACCATTTCATTCACCAGTTCTCTCTACCAAACTCTTTGCCATTTGTTCTTCAGTTGTTCTGTTGGTGCGACTCTTTAAAGCCATTCGAAGACATTATTAAAGTGCTGTTCGAAAGAAGAAGAGAAAAATTGACGCTTAAAATAACTTATTTTATATTTCTCTAAAAAAACTGGTATTTCACTTATAAAAATGTCATTGTTAATTTATGTTTTGATATCTTCAAAACAAATATATAATATATAGATATAAAACCAGTCATAGACTGAGTGTAACGACAAATGAAAATAATTCGCTTCTCTTTTTTCAAAAGAGAGAAGACTTAAAATCAGAGACTGCTTTGCGATCAATCTGTAGGAGCGCTCATTCAGTGAATGAAAGCAAGAGCAGAGTCACCTCTGGTATAAATTGTGATCTGCATCGAGCTCTGGAAGATTCCATGTTTGACCAGTGAAGGTACACCATCTGTGACATCATCGTAGTTCTGCGGATGCTCTCACTTCTGAATATGTGCTAACTTTGCTTTAGTAGTGCTCTCAGTGGCGTATATGTAATACCAGTGCACAACTGGCACATATGATGCAAAATTGCAAAGCTTTGCATAACTAACACTCTTATGGTTTTGGCTAATATTTGAGTCAATTTCTGCTAGAGAGGGATAGTCTCCAATTGGGACTCTCCGACAAAATTAAGACACGAAGTGTATTACACTTCGAAGAAGATATATCGAGAACTGGTTCTCAATTTATTACATGCATGACCAGACATTATGCCGGTGCTCACGCACAGCACATATGATGCACTGGCCATATATCCAGTGCTATATCAGTAATATTTAGAAGTATTATATTTGTCGACTAATAATCTAACAAAACCTGAAGAGATAGTCAAATAAGTGGAAGCATATAAGCGAATAATAATGATAACAATATTAACAAGGGCAACTATTATATTGGAGTGACACAAAGCAGTTGCAATGGAAGACTTGTTGGTATAATATGGCATCGGATTGTTTAGGCCTATGATGTATGCGCTGCTTAACAAACAGATCGCCTTTTGTTTCTCAAACTTATGTCTAATATTGTAGTAAAAGGATGTGCTGTTAGGGACAGGAATCAAACCATTGTTATAATTCTTAGGATATTATGCATCGACTATACGTTAATTTGAATGCATTCACTTTATTGCTGTTTAATACAGTCTGTAGAGAATCACTATTTATAACATGCATTGCATGCGGTCCGCAATTGATTACTTTAGTTATAGAGCACAGGATTATGCGCTCACCACCACTGCAGTCAATCGATTCGGGATAATTAGACAAATAAAATCGTCACTACTATCACATTAAGAAATAAAATACTCGTTTATATGAACCCCTTTCTCCTCATTTACACAAAACTTGTATTTATTCCAGACTTTGGTTCAAAAATTTATTTCTTCGAATATCTTCTCCGACAGAATCTATTTTATGAGTCACAAAACTGATGACTCGATTCGCTTTATTTCTCTCCTAATGTCTGATTTCGCCAAAAATAAGTTGTGAACAAAATGGAGTGAAACAGAATTAAATATTTCTCATCTAACAGATAGATATGAGACTCAAAGTCTCTCTCTCTCTCTCTCTCTCTCTCTCTCTCTCTCTCTCTCTCTCTCTCTCTCTCTCGGGTTTTCGTTATATAACAGTTAGCGTTTCCATAACAACGGATATGACGCCAAATTGATGTTAAAAGTGGAATCAGCGGATGGAGAGACACAAAAAGTAATTTAAATGCAAAGAAAACACTTTAATCAGACAAATATCGAACAACTAATTACAAGATTCATATATTATTTGATAAAGTGATTCAAAAATTGTGTTTTATATTTAATAATCAGAACATACTATGTATTCAGACCAACGAATAGCATTTAATTTATAACATGTCTGTTATGGATACTAAGGAGGCTCAAATCCCAACATGCAAATTTTGGTTTCAAAATCCTCTTGAGACAATGCCTTAAAACCTTTTTCATAGAGGACCACATATTTGTTAAAATGAAAAGTTAGCAAGGCAATTCTGCCTAAACTCGGATAAAAATGAGGGGTTTTGCAGTCTCACCCTCTGGATTTCCCCCAAGGGAGTGGAATGTAAGTATCTCTGAAAATATAGTGGTATGAAGTGAACATTAGATTAGAGCCTCATATCTGTGGAGAGGAATCTATGAAACAATCGATTTCTTGTAATACTTGTGCTTAAAATCCTTTTGTCATTTGTTTTATTTTCAAATACGTTTCCTTTCCTTAAGTGATGTAACTTTTAATTGAAAGTTAAGTATTTTTTGTTCACAAAACAGAGGAAAGAAAAAAATATTAATCTTTGAAATAAATAAAATGTGATTTTCTTTCCAACAGAATATTCATTATATTCTTCTATAAATAGCTTTTCATCTCTTGTGAGGAAATATACTGCAAATGAAAATAAATTTATTTCCATTTGACGATCAATTTATTGCTAAAATTTCCTCACTAAATGTAAACTCTATTTGAGTCTAGAGATAAGTAGGGTCTTAAAATTTGGATAGTTTAGATATTTGTTCATTCAAAAAATGTTTTTTTTATTTTTAGATAATATCACCTAAAATGAGTCAAAATTTGGCGTAAATGTACCATAAACAAAAAGAGACAATGTTTTGGTAAAGTTTTGGCCTCACATTTTAAAAATGATTTAATGTTTGTAAGAAATTTATCTTTTTAATTATGAAAATGTATAATGAAATACGAGGTTCAATGTCAATTTTATTCAATTTAGTTTCCAATCTTTTATTGATTTACTTAATTGGCTGCAAATATAAGCCAAGGACTCAAAGAGAGGCAAAAAATCGATTTCTCAGTAAATATTCAAACAAATAAAAAATCGATAAAAAAATAAGTCAGTATTTTATTGAATGTTCACTTATTAATTAAATGCACTTAATGTTACATTTTAAAATTGAACGACACCTTTATCAATTCTAATTAATGCAAAATGAAAATAGCTAAACTAAACCCATTTTGAATTCAATGTTTAGGAGGAAATCACTTAAAAATACACTTCGCTCGATTTTTTAATTGAATATAAGTTTGAATTACCTAACTTACTCTAGCAAATTTTCAGCTAAATCATCGAATCGAGTCCAAGTCATTAATGCGCAAGGCATTAATTTTTATTAAAATAAGATAGATTAGAGATAATCTTAATCGAAAATTATTATATATAGTAAAGCTTGTATACACTACATTTGTGTATCTATTCATATAAATAGATTATATAAATAAAATTCTCCTTATTAATTTTGATAATACGTATTATAATGGAATAGAAAAAATCAAAGAATTTGAAAAAATTCAAACTTTGAGCGAACAAAGTGGTCAATAATTAGTGGAAAATAAATTTAATTGATGACAATGAGGGAAATTAGTCATCGAATCGAGTATTTTAGCAGAAAATCACAGCAAAAGAATGTCGAGAATAAAGAGATATAAAAATATAATTTATTTGAACTCATTTTGGAGTCTAATTCATAGAATTATACGAAAGTTGTATCGCTTTTATGTAAATTAATTCCAGTGTTGAGTACAAGAGAGAGGAATAGAGAGATATTTGAGCAAAAGGTTTGGCGAAAATAAAATTCATTGAATAGAAGAGGAAAACTGCAAACTTTGAATACAAAGACCAGATAATGAGAAACGCATGAAGTGCTCCCATTCCAAGCATTTCATTCAATGACTCTTTTTAAGATTTTAGTCAATTCTGAAGCTCTGCCTCTGCTCTCAGCGATCAGCTAAATGTCGACTTCACTACTAGATTAAACATTTACGCAGAGAGAGAGAGAGAGAGAGAGCGAGAGAGAGAGAGAGAGAGAGAGAGAGAGAGAGAGAGAGAGAGAGAGAGAGAGAGAGAGAGAGAGAATATGATTCGAATGTTTATAATTTGAACTGAATATTGATTAAAAGAATCTTTACTTTTTGTAAATAGAGTCTCGATTTAAAATGGAAGGCTTTATACAGAATGTACTAAACTTGGTCATAGAAGATTATTTAGCATAACAAACAGCAGGAATGTTATTAGGATTTGCATAGACTGACTATCACTTGCAATGGAGGCCCAGTGCATGCAACACATCATTTGCATTGCACTTCATCATTTTGCACACACATCTAAATCAATGGTAAAGAAGCACGCACACATGCATACACATACACACCAAGCAACTGAGTGGATACAATTGAATTGAATTATTCTCGATTAGTAATCGTGAGAATTGAAGTATCACTTTATGTGAACAGTCATACAGTCTTACAGTCGACTAATATAAACATTTCTCATATATTGAGGCTTAAGATTTTCTCTTCTATTTATAGATATTTATATAACAGGGCTTTTGAATTGTTTTCATTATGGCTTATTATCAATAGTGGCTTCACTCGACTCAAGCAAAGCATTAGGACAAGAGTCAAACGTTGCTTATAATTGATGTTTAGATGTGTTTTGTATTCGATTCAAGTCATCCTAATTTAGAGAAATGCAATTGTCTTGAATGGAGAGCAGAATAAAATGTTGAGCGATAACAAACTCAATGATATATTCACTCCATTAAACATTAATTCTGGGTTTGTTGCTTACACCGTTTAATTTCCTAAAGAGAAATCCTCAAAATTGATACTCAATCTTCAAAAAGGTTAGAAACACAGACTTTACTAATGAGGATAAAGAGCTCATTAAATATAATACATTTACTGTTTTGGAACCAATTTTCATCAATAGATGAAAGTTTTATTTTAAAGAATAGTTTGATGTAATTTTAGTTATTCATTCCAAAACAAATACTTCAATACATCAATTCGTCTCTTAATTGGACGCAAATTCTGGTCTTTGTCTCTGATTTTTAAGTTTAAATATTTGTTTGATTAGTTTGGCTTCAATTTAAATATTTGTCATTTAATAAAATCAATATTTGTTTGTAATTCAGAGCAAAGAAAAATTGACCCAAAATATGGTTTTATTTGAGGGTTAGATAAGAAAAATAATCAAAAATAAAAAGTTTTCCCAAATGAAAGGTTTGAACGAAATAATTGTTTTTAGTTTGTGTTTCACTATTACTCTATTTTATTGAACTTTTATGGACAAAAGGAGAAAACATTGGACACAGCATATCACAGCACAGCATGAGTATAGCGCACAAATGGATAAAGTGCTGCTCTGGTAGTAACTGTTCACTCATCTCATGTTACTTTGTGTGCAGAGAAGTTGGGTTTGATCTCAATAACGGGTACGGATTAATGCATCTCCAACTGTGATATCATAGTTTGCTTTTATGGTCGAATTTAAGGCCAAAAACACCACTTTTACTCAATTCTCTGCCATTCTTCTCATCGATTAATTTTTGTACAAAACTCAAGGATTGCCTTTCGATTCATTATTATTTTGTGATAACAATGTTTTCGTTTGAATCGAAATTCAATTAAGTCTCACATATTTTTTAAAATTGATTCGAATTTCTCTGATTTATTTTCAAGAAATAAATTATTTTTATTTGTTTTATATTTTTCTTCTTTGAGAACAAGACTTTTGAAAATGTTTGTTAAAAACAGAGAATAATAGAGTCAATAAATTTTTCTCCCATTTAAAGATAAAAATGCATTTTAAAGCAATTTTCAAAGAAAGGAAATGTCATAAACTTTATGCACATTTGAAGCCAACATTTCTCTGATTTGAATACACATTGAGTTTGAAAATCAGAGAGAATTTATTTTGAGAATAAAATTGTTCGCAAACTGTACTGACTTTGAAATAAATTGTTATTATAGAGAATTATCATTGAATTACCATTGAGTCTAAATCTGTATTTAAGTCATGAAGTGGTCATAAGTTTGTTCGCCTATTCATTATATGTTCCAATATTTTCATATGAAATGCCATCCATTCAATAAATAAGTAACACAATATTCTACACTAAAACATCATTACATTTAGTAATTTACATGACTTTCAATTGACCAAACTTTACACAATATCTAACGAACCAACAGGAAATTATTGTACACTTGCAGGTCCTTCTCTCTCTCTCTCTCTCTCTCTCTCTCTCTCTCTCTCTCTCTCTCTCTCTCTCTAAGGCATATCTCTACAGGCGGGGTGAAACGACGGGTTGGAGTGAACGACAAAACTAGTAAAGGACAAAATATATGCAAGGTTAGGTCTATGAGAACAAAAGTCTGTACAGATAAGACTCGTTATTGACCAAGGGTATATTAATATTACAAATTGTACATATAAATCATAAATGAAGTGATAAATGAATGATTTTGGGTAAAATAGTTGTCCTGTCCTGTGCTTAGTACAAAAGGTGAGCTTCTGATCTGATCAGATGAAAAGTTCGTAACTCAGAAGCTTATCCCTATTTCGTACATCATTTGAAAGAAGACTTATGGCTCATATAATTATTAAATTATTCTCGATAATTATTAAATCTTAGGAAGTGTTATTTTGATTAGATACCTCTTTTACCATGGGTAGATTGAAGACATTGGTTAAGCACTTTATTGAAATCAATCGAAATTTTGCAAAATTTATTGTGAAATGTTAGAAAATATGATCATTTGTATAACTTTTGAGGGAAAATAAATTGTAAAGTATTTGTTATAAATTAAATAATTTATTCAATTTTGAATACATTTAAAACTAATAAAAACATTTAATTTATAGCTAAATGCTAATGAAAGTCGCGCTCATTTGCCAAATCGTCGCCTACTGTCGCTATGAGAGTCGCTCTCATCTACTGTAGATGAGGGCGACTCTCATTAGCATTTAGCTATAAGTGTTTTTAATGGCAATCAGATGTAAATTAACTGCAATTTGGAACCAATTTGTGATCGACGCACTTCTTTTCCTTGGCGTCAAAGCCTTCGCCTTTAGCGCACTCGTGTTTTTCATCAGTAAATATACCAGGGAAAAATTCTGTGCACTTATGGTAAACATGGCAATCTTTGGGATCTGCGACAACTCCTACTTCGTGACAGAGTTTATGCGGATCTGCGGTCACATGGGGTTTCTCAGTAGTATGAGAGGGTCCATGTGTTCGCTCTTTGACATCTTCTTTGTTCAATCCATCATTAATTGCCTGTAGAAGTGGGTATTTCTTTCCACACAGGCCTTTGTAATCTTCATTGGCTAGAGCCTGGACAACAACACCACCATAGCCTTCTGTGGTGGCATTTTTCGACTTGTCTTTAGCTGTGGCGGTCGATTCGAATGTAATCCATGTGTTGCCATTGACAACATAAGCGGCACCATTCTCTTTGGCGTCAGACATGGGCGACAACTTATCGCTTATGATTTCAGTGCAAATCTATTCACACAATTAGTAAATAATTTGAAATTGAGGTCATTTGACAATTAAATAATAATAACCTCATTATAACTAAGTTTTCCTTCCGCCTGACTCCAGGGGCCCATTCTACCAGGTCCAGTTGCCTTTGCCCCAGGCTCTGTATTGGTGGTGCTGGCAAGCCTCCAGGTGTGACCGAACAATGGAATAGTCATCTATTATATAAAAATTTAAAATTCATTTTTATATTTGAAGCAATTGATAGGTAAATAACCAAAAGTTTATGGGGTGTTGCACCGGCATCTTCCCATTCTCTCAGAGTTGAAATCTGCCACTCAAGTGGGGCCTGATGTCCAACCACCAATTCCCAGGAACCGTGAAAATCATATGTTTGGACACTAATAAAGTCCACTAATCTGTAAAAACAATTGTTTAGTGTCTTTCAAAGCAATCAATTATTGAAGACTCACTTATCAACTTTTTCTACCTTGAAATTAACAGCACGGGCGGCAACAGTAATACCCAGGGTATATTTTCCTTCAAATTCGGTGTGAAGGCTCTCCAATAGTTTGACAAAATTATTGAACTCGTCTTCATTCCAAGAATTTCGCGACCAATCGATTGAAATTCCATCGAAATTATACGCCTTCAGGAATGATATCACAGATCTTACGAAAGTACTTCTCGATGATGAATCCGATACCATACTAGCAAAATTAGTGGAAAGTGACCAACCTCCAATTGCAATTAGAGCCTTCCCATGACCCTTATTGCCTGAAAACTTTGTCAAATCATCTGAAAAATTGAAAATATTGAGGAAAATGCTCCGAATATACTTTAGTTATAATTTTTTGTTTCCCTTGTTATTTAACAATTAGTTTGGGTAAGATTTGAGACTTACGTTTGTCAAGCATTAAGTAAGTGTCGGGGATGCTCACTTCGTAAGAGTTGGTGACTCCCATATATGCGTATACGATATGAGTGCAAAGAGAACTGTCTGCAGAGTGAAACAGAAAAATTTATCTTGTTAATTCATGCGAAGAATTGTTTGCAGATACTAACCCACATCATCTACGGTCATCTTTCCATTACCATTTCGCCAAACGACTGTTCAAAGATAAAATATTTGAATATTTGTATCTTTCAAAGTTAGTTAAGTGCTTACACCAGCTCTCATAATAACAGACAACTTTCGGGTTCAGAACACAATTGATTTGTCCGAAACAAACCAAGAGTGCGGCCAAAATCAAAGTACTTTTCAACATTTTCTTCTGGGGCTTCGATCGACTTCTGTGGTGAATGAAAACGATCTGAGAATTAGAGTCTCAATAAGTTTTAAATATGTTTTTCGAAATCCTGGATCTAATCTTCAAATTAAGACTAAGTGTATAATCAATAAGTTTTAACTAATTACTCGATAAAACTTTAGATATATTTTATCAATAAGTGAGATGACATTTAATGAAATATTCAATTGTTTTATGAATTAATTCATTTCAATGTTAATATAAGACAAATACAATAATTCTGACTAATATTAGGTTATTTTTGTAGATATATTGGCATTCTCAAATAGCATGATTAAAATAGTCATTTTTATCATCAAATAGGTGCAATCATTTGATCGACAATTTTTCTAAATGCTTAAACTTTTATAATATTAAGAGATATGAGTCAAAGGATTCAATATATAAATAACAAGCGATTTGGCATTTGATTCAACTGATTAATAATTCGTGAAAATCATATCAATAATTGATTTCAATATCAATAATTAATGTAAATTTTCTAATTTATCCTGTTAGCCATGAGTTGAGAGTTCCTTTTAAATTTGTTATAAACAAATATGATAAAGTTGTTATAGTATTAGAAAATTTTTATTTTATTTAAATTCAAAAATTAACCTGTTATAATAATGTGAGATATTGACTTTTATTGTGTCCCTAAACGTAAATGTATTTAATTGCAATTAAGATTAGATTAATTTCTTAATAAAAATTAAATGAAAAGAAAATAAAAAGAAAAACAAATATTCTCAAAGTTTTAGGTATAAACTGCTTCAAGAAGCATGCTACTATAACAAACACAAATATGTCAATTTTGTCCATGATTTTATTGATATTTTTAATGCAACTAAATTTTATTAAGCCATGTTTTAAGTTATGTGATGGTTCAGAATATTTAGAAGATTATTTCCCATTAAATGGTTCGGATATTTGTATTGTTTGTAATGAAATTCCAGTCGATTCGAGTCAAGTGAGTAATCTTTGAAAACGAGAAAATGCTTCTGATTATGAAAATACTTGAGTAACTCAATAGACACTACATTTCAATATAAGTCAAACGAATTCTTGGAGTTTCAATGAAATACTGATAAAACATTTGGAAATCGGAATCAGTGGTAGCGTTACAGTAGAAGACACTGAAAACCAAATCCAATACATTTTCGATGACATTACTGAAACGATTGTCAACCAAACCATTGCTTTCAACAATCATTTAATCAAATTCGAAATCCTATTATTGGTCGACAATACGATAAGAACCACTTCTACAGAATCGAGTCTTATTGAGAACGTCATAAAACCTGTGTTCAAACTTCATCTAAACTTCACTGAATTGCAATTTAATTCGGAAACAGAAATTATCGACCTCGACAACACTACTGATAAAAGTTTGACCTTTATCTATAAGCCTAACACTATTCAGACGAAAATTCTTAATAGAACTACAGATCAAAGCTATGATATTGTTTTCCTTATAACTCATTTTGATCTCGATATCGATTTCGGTGATTATTTGATGATTGGTTCGGATATTATTTTAAAAACGAGTTATTCTTTTAATCCATTGATTATAACGAGTAATGAAAATTTAAAACCAATTTATTTGTGTCTCAACTCTAATCAGGCATTTATTCGGGTCATAACTTATGCCTCAACTAAAAAAAGAAGTGGCGTTCAGATAGTTTGGTCATTTGAAAATAAAACTTATGAGCCTGAGTCAAAAGAGCCATTTATTTCGGACACAGTTAGAGAAGAGGGGGTTCATATTTGTATCCAGCATAATTGCCAAGATAAAGAATACTATAAAGGGCTAATTTTTTGTTTAGTTGAATATCTCAATAAATTGATACTAAGCGGTGAAATAAACCATCAGCAATTCATTAGCTCTAGTTCAATTCTTATTTTCGACAGAGAAAATAGAGCTCATAATTCCGAAATTTATTGCAGCGCTAAGATAGCAATAACCCGTCCCTCAGACAACAGAACGCCTATCTTTTCCAGAGAATCGTTAGCCTTATTCCTTTTCAAAGGTGGCAATCAATTCAATGAAAAGAATTTTGTTTTCACTGTTTGTGATTTTATTCCAATACTTTGGAGAGATATCTACGAAATAATCATTTATTTTTTTATTCCTCTCATTTGTGTTTCGTTAGTTTTATGGCTTTTAAGTGGAAATCGTAATCTTTTGAGTAATAAGTTGATAGAAAAATTTAAAAAACAGTCAATAAGTGCAGACCAAAACTTATACGAACTAGATAATTCTCAGACCGAGTTTTACATTCTTAAAGAAGACTCAGACAATGAAGTGCTCAGCGAACCAACAAAACTAAAAGATCTGAATCGAGAGACCTCTCGCAGTGATGATCGACATATCCTCGAAATAATGAGAAACAACCCGAAATCACGACCCAGCATATTACCCATTGATAGAAACTTCAGTGAACTTCAGCTCCACAAGAAAGGACTCACTGCACAGCACAGCAATAATTCTATTTAGTATTTAATGATTGCAATTAATATTTGATTGAATAATAGAAAAACAATTAAAATATTTGTTAAATACAATACAATAGAGAACTAATATTAATAATATATTAAAGCATTTGTTTCATACAAATTGTACTGAAAGTGATTCAATTAAATAAATGAAATATATTTGCAAAGAATAAAATGAGTGAAATCTTAGGCCAAAAAATTATTAAACAAGTTTTGCGAACTCAATAAAATCTCTAATTAGGAATTGGGATCTCTTTTTGAAGTCAAATCTTCTTTAGTAACGATTCCGTTGGAAATTAATTCATTGAAAACGGGTGGAGTGTAAGCACATGCACAAAAATCTCTTTTCTTCGACTTTTTAGTCAACTTTGTTGTGACCTATAATACAATAAATCGATTAAATGATTGAATTCAATATAAATTAAGAGAATGACTGACACTATAAGTCAAATGATTGATATTTGTGAACCAATGGAAAAAGCAATGGCCGGCAAACACGAGAACAGCCATCAATAGTATGATCATAGAGAAAGCGGTCACTTTTGAGCTCTTGGTTCGCATCAGTAGAAAAGTAAACACTTGGAACTGCATCATTAGGAGTGCGATGTGCACATACAGCACAGCAGTAGAATGAATGCGACCACTGATTTTGGTGGGCGTATAGATGTAGTATATGTTATACCGGTCCACAATGTGTTTGCATATCATATAGAAAAGACCGCATGGTGCAATAAGAGGACAGGCAAGACTATACGTGACGACCATCGCGAATATTAGTAGAAATCGGGGATAACTGACACCAAATGGAAAATCGAACGAAACTTGTTTTCTGGCGTTTTTATATTCGGCCGAAGAGCGCGACAGAACATAATAAAACAGATATAAAAACAATTCGGGTAATCGCAGAATTTCCACTGTATTCCCCAAAAGAGCGGCTTGAAGGGCATAATTGACGAAAAAGGCGCCGTTGTCTACTGGGAACAGACACTGCCATCTAAAGCGCTTTGTGTTATTCGTTGTGAAGAAGTTCTCCAACAAAGCGTTTGTACTGAAAGACACAACAAAGTATTCAATAATTCGCCATGTTAACATTAATATAAAATAACTGGTTTTACCTTAGAAAACCGGCCGACGGAAGGATAATAACCATCATTACGAGGAAAATATAGACCTTCCACATAATCGCATGATTCAAAGCACTGATTGTTTTAAAGGGCAGTCGTTCGCAAAAGATTATGACTATAACCGGTAATACTATAGTCATTAGCATCAAAAGCAAAGGACTCAAGAACTCAGTCCACGTCGACCGCTAAACAATACAATCATTTCATTAAATCAGTTCAATTCTTTTGGGATAATCTTACGATTTGAACGATTCCTTCGTTTATTGACTTTTGGTTCGCAATAAATTCCATAACTTTTAAAAGTATTGAAGGCGTCGACAAAAAGAAGAAAATCACGAAAAGAGACAAATAGATACAGAACTTCCTCAACCAAATCCACTTATAGTCAACTGTTAGATCTTTCCAATTGATATCATCGGGGTAGGGAGCGTATGAGACCTGCCATCGATTCAACTCGAGTGGATCCTCCTCTTTCTCATAGATAAATGATGTGATCCAATCGATTCCTCGCGAAATACAAACTCCGCAAAGACATGTATTTTGTCTTTGCTTAAGATATTTATAAATTCTATAAAACAAATCAATAAAAAAATTATCGATTGATTAGTGGAAAGACTCACTCCATCGCTTGTTTTTCCGTCTGGAAAGTGACGAAAGCGGCGCCGGTAGGACTGCTAAACGTTTTACTCAGTTCTTTCTTCAAATCAACAGTGATTTTATTGTGACTTTCATTATAATATTGAAAGCCATCAGTTGAGTGACAGCAACAACAGCCTAATTGTCCCAAACAATAGGGTCTAATAGTGATGTTGTCATTGAACTGTCTGTTGTATTGCTCGCAATAGTTCTTAGCGTTCACTACATTTTCGTATTCGAGTTCAAGTTTGTCGAGTTCTGTGAAATCATATACCAACTGAACTCCAGATATGAGACAATCGGGAAATGTTTGTCGAAAGTAATCCAATAATTTTTCTTTTGTGTTCTCCAATTTCGGTATTCTTCTGATTAAAAGTGTTCTTCTGGTGATGTGTTCGTCATCTGATTTAATAACTTTTGAGAAGTGATTCATCATAAATACCCCCTAAAAAACAAATACAAATTGAACTACAATTAAAATGACACTAAATTGCATACAATGGGTATAATAACGGCTGAGAGGACGGCATGAATCCAAAACAAATCAGAAGTTTCATCCAAATTACTGATTGTTGTTTTACCGAAAGCCTTCGTCTCTCCCACTGAAACAAAACAATTAATTTACAAATAGATAGAAACAATTCTGACCATAATTTCCTTGAATATTGACCGGCAATACAATAACAATGCAAACAAAACTGAGTAAAACCAAAAAATAAATGACATATCGTTGAAATATTAAGTATTGATACGCATCTCTTCCTTTTAATTTTAAGATGTGCTCGTCTTTAATGGAGATAAAGTCGAGGATCCAATGACTGTACTTTCGTAGAGATTCACTTGACTTCAGTGATTAAATGCAAAAATTATTTAAACTTTCAATTGAATGAAACAATTCTTACGATTGAGAGTATGTTTTGAATAATGGAATTATCGGAATTACTGCTCGAATTGGCGGTAAAACCATTAGCGGTTCCATTAGTGATATTCTCTCTTCCAAGTTCGACAAGATTTTGATGCGAACCCCTATTGAAAGCTACCTGGATGGTGTCATTGGAAACCTCGTCTCCATTTGACTCATCCATTATTTCATTGGTTTCGTGGATTCGATTCATAGCTGAAGAGCTTTGCGGCAGATTTGGTGGGAATAATAATTTGGAGTCATTTGATTGATGCAAATGATAGGGAATTGGAGACAATGTTTTGCCTCTTTTGTGATCACTTATGTTATCGTTGATGGGATCGCCATAAATGAATTGAAGCCAACTATCGCTGCAATCAAATCAATGATTTAAAAACTAAAAACAAATCATTTTTTTACTCTTTAGCAGAAAAGGACTGGTTTTGGTTCTCTTCGATGTTTCGCTTCTTTTGTCGACTTCGGGCCAATTGTCGGGTTATCACAAATATCACAATAAATATCTTCAATGAAAAGGAAGATCAGAAAAGAATGGATTGTTTGACAGAAAAAACTTACCAAACAAATGATGAGATTGAGAAAAACGCTTTCAGGTATTCCTTCCCAACCTCTTTGAATGACAACAATTTGGGTTTTGTTTCCGATCA
This sequence comes from Fuscozetes fuscipes, assembly GCA_034702105.1. NCBI lineage: Eukaryota > Metazoa > Arthropoda > Arachnida > Sarcoptiformes > Ceratozetidae > Fuscozetes > Fuscozetes fuscipes. The sequence continues at coordinate 22,665 of JAQGCS010000419.1, forward strand.
CTAATGTATTACACGTGAAGTTAGACTCAGTGGGACTGTCCGTCCAGTCCGACAAATATTTCTTGAAAAAACTCATTATCACAAATCAATGTGCGATCGATTACTTTAGTATGATGAGGGACAATTTAATTAAGGCATAGATTAAGTAATAAGTAATATCCTTTTAAATTACATTTAATTAAATCAAATAATGACTAGAATTTAATTATTTTCACTATTTTTTATTTAGAGTCAAAATCAAAACACAAGTCATTTGACAATCGATTACGCAATCAATGAATTACTCACTAAATATTTCACTCAAAACATTAGGACTTTACACAAACAATATTACATTAGAGGCAAACGATGCAAAGTTGGCATGAGCATATCATACTCATTTATTGCATTTCAACTTGTATTTGTTTAATTTACAACTAATATTGAAACTTCAAATCATGCCTTTCAACGTAAATATATCGTATGTGTTAAATAGAAAGTGGAGTCTATTTTCTAACCAATTCACTTATCTGTTTCTCAAATGTCTATTTATATACATCATACTAGAAATTGGTGTACATGCTCATTTCAAAAATTATACTCAAATCTAGTAATTGGTTCGAAATTAGTAACAAAGTTATATTGTTTATATAAGACCGCCCTGTCCACTTTCTATTTAACACATACGATACATACTATACATAATGTATCGATTGTGTTAGATAGAAAGTTGCCAGGGAGGTCA
>JAQGCS010000420.1:0-23320 GCA_034702105.1 Fuscozetes fuscipes
CTCTCTATATTAACGAATATTTTTCATAAACTTGATAATTTGTATTACCTTGTACTTAAATTCTTTGAAATAAAAAAGTTTAAAAATAATTTCTCTCATATTCTTAACTCTATAAAAATCAATTATAAAAGTAATATTCAAACACTCGAAGACTTTTTTGGCATTAGTTTTGATTCTAAAAGTGTGTAAAAGACTATTATCTATTTTGAAAACTATACAGTCGAACCTGGTTATAATCCGTTTATTTATAATCCTTCCCTTGTTTGTATTACAAATAACTAATACTTAAATTACAGGGAATTTAGGTTTGACTGTATTGACGAAAATATCGCTAAATTTTTCTGACGAAAATAATTTCTATTCAATAGATTAAACTTTTTTTAATTTTACTAAAATTACAAAACAAATTCTTTTCAGATATTCATATTAAAAAGGTAACCATGCTCAAATAAATACTCATTTTTTTGTATAAAGCGATTTATTTATTTAAAAAATTCATCAAAAAATTTTATTTAAAAAACAAATTAATCCAAAATTTTAATGAATATTAAAAGTGATTAAAATAGAAAAATATAACAAAAATATATAATGAGCTGAGCATAAATAACACAGGTCATTTCATCTCCCTATTTTTAAAATGTGCAGCTCAGATAATAATGAGTAAAAAAGACAAAATGAAACAAAAACAAAGTTGCATTATTGTGCAAGGTATTTATTCATACTAATGGAAATGGCGTCAAAGAAGGCCGTCTGATCCGCGTTATCTGCGTTCACTGTTTCAAAGTTGAGTTTTCCTTCCAAACCCTGAGCAAAATCAAATTCATTAAGAATGTGATAAAAAAATAAAAGGTGCAATCAACTCATACCTGTTCGGGCAGGAAATATGCGTTCTTTATCTTCTCGGCCACGTCCTCGACCTGTTCCACGTCCTCAGAAGCTTCGAAAGGCTTAATAATAAGAACTTTACCACTCATTTCCATGTATTTCTTGGCCAAGGTGAATCGCATATTCTTGAACTTCTTCTTCATATTAAGCCGATAAGTAGTGAAGAGTTTCGCTCTTTTGAACGAATTGACGAGAATCTCCTCGAGGTCTCTGCTGACCAACTGTTTGCCCACAAACTCTTTGAGTTCGTCGGCGATTTTGGTCAGCTTTGAGGGAACGTCCGGTTTGTTTTGTATATCTCTGTATATTTTGGATCTGACAACTGGTGGCAAATCTTTTGTGATGAAGTCAAGGATCAAATTGATTAGATATTCGTCGGTAACGATGTCCTCATCCACTTTGACCTCAGATAACATGTCGATGACAATGGCTTTACCTATCGGTGCCTTCTTTATCATTTTCATAGCGAGAAGAGCGCCATAGAAGTGGCCGACGATATCATAGTTTCCTTTTGGTTCTAAAGTCTTCATCAAATCGGTGTAATACCGACTGATGTCTTTAAGTGAACCCAATTTCTCCATATCTCTGATCCAATTGAGACCAATGACGGGTCGGTTTATTTTTTCAGCCAAACCTTCGAGTGATGCGAATATACCTTCCAATGGGGGTAAGAAGTAGACCGGCTTTCCAGTGGTCACATTATTCAGCCTGCAGTGAGTCTCTGCGGGTATGATAAACTTGACCTTGCACAATTTAATCCTGCATACTTTAATATCATCAGCGAACTTTTTCATTTCGTCGATCTTTCCGGCCTCGAACTCTTTCATCATTCCTATTGTGATGTTTTTGATATCATTTAAAGTGACTTTAATGTCGTACTCTCTCTCCAATCCCTGCTGTAGTTCCACAGCAAACATAGACTCCATTCCTATCTCTCCTAATGTTAAGTGATTGGGAGTAGTCTTGGGATCGATGCCCAGAGCTGTCCAGACTTGGTTCACAAGTTTGGACTCTTTAGAACCGGACAGAATTGAACGCTTGGCCCTCACCTGAAATTAGGTTCAAAACAATTAGAGATCAAATACTTTTGACAACTCTTTGAATACTCACAACACAGGAGACGATAGCGTTGTCTGATTGAAGCAATTTATCCATAATCTCGAGACAAGAGTTGATTCTTTGTTTTACAATTCCGGCTAAACTCGTGTTGATATCAGATTCGGCCAAAACGCCGACATCACCGATAGGTCCCCATTGAATGGCCAATCCATGCAAACCATCTCTACGTCTGGCCTCACATATGCGCTCACAGATAGAGTTAGCGAAACCATAATTGGATTGTCCGGCGTTTCCTTTACCGCAGGCAACAGATGAGAAGACAACGAAATAATCCATATTTATGTCGAGTTCTCGACTGATTTTATCCAAATTCTCGAAGCATTTAGTCTTTGAGTCAATTGTTTCGGTGAACTTATCGATGGTATGGTTCTCGAGAAGACAATCGTTTAGAACAAGAGCCAAATGGAAGACACCTCCGATCTCTCCCAAACTCTTGGCCTCATTCAGCAATTTTTTGGTTCCTTCAGCAGTATTTGTGTCTTGAGTCGAGACAATAACCTTTGTGTCAAAGATTTTAAGCTTTTTGCCCAAAGATTCCAATCGATCCAGGACAAACTTTTGGTAGTCATTTCTTACGCCATATCTTGAGGTGAGCACAAACTTTCGGGCGCCTAAGAACAGCATCCAATGGATTAATTCCATTCCGAAACCACCCAAACCTCCAGTGATTATATAGACTTTGTTTGGATTGAAATATGTTTTCCTAACGACAGTCATTCTCTTTGTAGGAGTGAACCCACTCTTTGCGATCTTCACGGGCTCTTCCTCTCTCATTTTGATCACAATTTTACCGATATGTTTACCGGTTGTCATATAACGGAAAGCCTTCTCTGCGTCTTCAGCTTTGAAGATATTCGTATTAATGGGTTTAATCATTCCGTTGTTACAGTTCTGATGCATCCATTCATTGAACTTTTTGGCGAATCCTCTCTTCAGGTAAAGCTTCTGATCGACAGAAACGCCAATAAAGGAAATGTCTCTCAAGAATGAGAACATTCCCAACTGTTTGTTCATTTGGAGATCAAATTTGCCGATCTCTACAAACCGACCGCAATCGGCGACACATTCATAACTGGCGTCCAATTTATCGCCGGTTAAGGAATTCAATACTAAGTCCACTCCTTTTCCTTTAGTCAGTGATTTAATTCTGTATTTGAACTGAAGATCTCTGGAACTGAATATTCTATTCTCAGGAATATTGTATTCAGTCATTAAAAACTTTCTTTTGTCATCTGTTCCAACGGTGACATAGATATCACAGCCATAATACTTGCAAATATTGATAGCCGCCTGTCCCACACCTCCAGCGCCCGAATGAATGAGAATACTCTCACCTAATGAACGAAAATATTCAGTCTATGATTGGAATTATAATCAGATGACATACCCTTTTGTATGTGAGCCCTTTCTATCAAACCGTACCAAACAGTACTATAAGTACACAAAACACTGACCGCGTCATCCATTGACCAGTGGTCAGGAATGGGAGTTAAAAAGTCTTCAATTGCCTCAATAGAGGTAGCATAGCATCGGCTCATTTCAAAGCCACACACCCTCTCACCGGTGTCTGTGCGACGACCGGCAAACTCCAGTCCCATTACACAATCGGTGAACAAAGCCTGAGGACCCGACACAATACGGCCTAAAGTTTAAATAAATTAGACTCAAAGGAATAGTCAAAGAAGTGTTGAGACATACCGGTAGCCAACATGACATCCCTGAAGTTCATGCCAGTGGAGTAAATATTGCACGGAATTCGTTGAACCTTGCCATTGATCATATCATAATTCTCTTTGGGCGAGACCAAATTTCTCAGATCAAACCATTGTAGACCTGACAAGTCTCTGGTCTGTCCAATGTTTAGGAAATACTCATCGGACTCAATCTTGTCGTAATCCTTGGGTAATGTCATGTGTCTATAAGTACCTAACTTTCCGTTTCTGATGACATTAATCGGCAGATCATTATTCAAGATATCAATGAATGGCTTCTCTTTGAAATTAATGGGAAGTTTGATTAGATTGTCGTAATCGAAGATACATCTAATGCTTTCCCCTCCCGGTTCCAAACGAAGGCAATTGATGAGACCAACCACTCCATTCTTAACCGAGTCATTGGCAATGAGCCAAATGTTCTGGGTCTTATCCTCTTCCTCTTTGTTTTCAATGATCTTCTCTTTAAGTTTATCGAACCATTGCTCGCATTTGGAGTTAATTTCAATTAAATTACTCTTCTGGGGAATGTCGGTCTCGTGGAACACTTTACGGAACAGGACTGACATATTACCGATTGAGTCAGTCTTTCGGCCAATCAAATTGAAGCCCAAATCCTGTGCTATTTTGACGAAATCAACGATTCTCTTCTCGAGATCAGAGTTCTTAAGATTCCTTTTGCCATTCATTGCGTTCAATGCGAGCTCTGGTTCTGTCAATTGGTATCTAAAGACTACCAAAAAGAAGCCTCGATTACAAATAACGTCATGAACCTCTTGGATATGATTCTCAGTGTTTACATCCCACACATCCATAGAGTCTCTGAGTATAATCAGATCAATTGAGGTGACATCAGATGGAAAACTATTTTCTTTATGCTTCCATTCGACGAGTTTGAAAGACTTGCCCTTATAGTCTTCGGGCACGGATTCAATTGATTTCACAGCAATGGTATAGTTGACATCAATCGGGTAGATGTGAGCGGTGGCCAAATGATTGTCCACCTCTTTGGCCATCAAACCATTTGTCATATTGATCTCCAAAACTCTGATATCCTTTTTCGGTACATAACTTTCGCTGACAATATCGAGGAAAGTGCGAATCAGATGCTCGTTATTCGAGACCTTGTTTATCATGTCCAAGGAGAGGTCATACTCAGGCTTACTCTGCAAATCAGTCAACACCTTATTTGTGTCGACGTTATGGTTCTCATCGGAACAGCCTTTGTATAATTCATTGAGAATCTTAAGCATTATGTGATCGTCTTTGAGGTCATTCAAGTAACTCTTGAGCAATGGATCAGTTATTTGTAGGTTTGGTTTTCCATTCGATTCCAGCATTTGTTTGATTTTATTGGCAAAAGTGGAACAAACCTTAACGTATTCTTTCATCGCTTTCTTATCGCACTCTTCGATGGCATTATTGTCTTCATTGGCCACAAACTGATAGGACTCCAGTTTCAAGTCCTGAACATTGGACTTACGAGGAATGGGGAACGCCATGAGGTCCTCAATTTCGACGCCATGAGTGACAATCATACGGGAATTCATGTCCACATAGAAAGGCAAGGTAGATTTATACACATGGAACTCTTTACCGAAAAGCTCTTCAATATAGTCAACACTATTGGTGGAGAGCACGCCCTCAATCTCAGACTCGTCATTCTGTCCTCCTTTAGCCAACATCTCCTGAATGTCTTCCTCCTGAACTTTCTTATCGAAGAGCTCGTCCTGTTGTAGTTTGACCTCGACTATTTTATTAGCGGCCACCCCTTCATAGAGGGCTTTTGGGTCACAACGCAACTGTTTGATCATAACCGGAACCATCATTTTTCGGAAAGGCATGGCTGCAGCCATAATCTGAAGGAGTGAATCCATGAAAGTGACCCAATTTCCATCCCAACTGATCTCTCCGTGAAGTGTCTCAAAGTTATCGGTTTTAATCGATTGAATTCTTCTAAATTTCGGGCCGTAATCGTAGCCAAGAATCTTAATGTCTTTATAGAAGTCTTCTGTCGTCAGATTGATCTCAAAGTCTTTGTCTTTATTGGCCGCTTCTTCGACCAATAAATTCTGAAGACAGAGCGCATATTCATCGGTGGTTCGTATTTTACCCACACAACAGGCATTTCCTCCCTCCTGGATTTGGAACTCGCCTAGATTATAACAAATAAGCAAGATAATAAGATAAATCATTCATTTAGAAGCTGAGTCTCAATTAGAAAACACTCACCGCTTGTTTCGAGATATTTGACTTTAATTCGGGTGATATCAGTATCTGATAAGAAAATAGGTCTTCGAAACTGAACGTCTTCGAAGATTGCGGGCAATTGATTCCAGATTTTGCCATAAGTTGCGGCCATTCGTCTCCAGGCGAGCATCAAATAGCCAGTGGCCGGGTATAGAACATTGCCATCAATGCAATGCTCGGGCATAAAGGCTTTGATATTCTGCTGAGGATTGTAATTGTCGTTCAGATCAGAAGATGTCGGCCTAAAGTTATGATCTGGATATTTGCGGACATTAACAGTGTCTTTATGGTCCCATCTTATCAGTGAACTGATAGACTGAGTACTTCTGGGGACCGGCCACTCGACGTGAGGGTAGAGTTTCTCAATGATTGGGTTGAGTCCAAACTCGTAGAGCTTTGCGATCGCACCCAAGAACATTTCCAAGTTAGTGTCATTCCCGTCTTTTTTCATGACAGACAAGTAATGACCCGATTCTAGTGTTTCTTTGACTACTTTTGAGAAGAGGCCGTGCGGTCCAATCTCAACCACCAGTGCATCGGATGGTAAATGTTTGAACTTATTATAGAAATAGACCGGGCTAATTAGGTTATGGACGAAATACTCGGCCGACGCGTATTTAAGGACTTCTTCGCAATCAGACTCCAAGAGTGCGGTGGACACCCATTTTCTGGACCTGAGTTGGGGGTTGGACACAACCTTCTTTAGCTCTTCGGTGAGTTTAGGAGCAGAAGATACTAAAAACTCGCTGTGATATGGAATGTCACTACTGAGGAGTTCCCGGGCAAATGTGCCCTTTTTGGTCAAATCTTCGACCATTTGCTTAGTTTCGGCGTAAAGACCTTCAAAATGAGGACAAATTCCATTAAATACATATACGAATGCGGAGAATAACTAATGAATACCTGAGACCACGACTGTGTCCTTTCCATTATTGCAGACAACACTCGTGCCTTTGGGGCACAATTTCTTAGCCTCATTCCAGGACATTCCTATAACAGCCATAAGACCCTTAGGGATCTTTTTATCACTTTCTGTGACAACTCCTCTGTAATAAGTTACGAGAAGCGCCTCTTTGACAGTTAGACAGCCGTCGGCATAGGCCGCAGCGATTTCACCGAAAGAGTGGCCAATAATGCCATCGGGAGTCACACCAAGGGATGAAATCACATCAAACAATGCGATCTCTATAGCAGTTGTGGCACAGAATTTGTTAGTCATCGTCGACATCGAGTCTTTATCGTCAGACAACAAAAGGTGCTTCAAATCTACGCCAAGAGGAGCCAGAATTTGATGGCATTCCTCTATTCTTTCTCTGAAGATTTTTATTGGCATCAAGCCCTTAGCCATTCCAACCCATTGTCCACCCAGACCGGGAAAGACAAACCAAACGGGTCTTTGGGTCTTAAGTGCGAATATCGAGTGTTGTTTCTTAAACTCATAGGTATTGTCAGCCAATTGTTTGATAAAAACGGTTCCTAATAATTGATAATCGATTAAAGCTTTGATCGTAACCACAAAATATGTATGACATACCTCTGTAAGGCATTCCGCTTGAGTTAAGCGAGGGTTCAATTCTCATAGTCTCAGCCAATAGAGCCAAGAACTCTTTGGTCAATTTTTTAGGGTTTTCTTCCATCCATTTGCACATATCATTGAAGGCCTCTTCAGATCGGCCGCAAATGTTAACAATTCTGGGAATTTCATCCGCAATATTACAGCTGTCTTCAGACACCGTCTTGTAATTAGGTTCGAGCAACGCGTGTGCGTTCACACCACCCACACCAAAGTTGTTTACGCCGGCAATACCTACAATTAGGTAAAAATAAGACATGGCTCAAAATATTTTTAAAAATGTTCATACCCGGTGTGTATTTGAAATTTTCAGTGATAGGCATCAGCGGTGGGCAGTGCTCTTTGATATTTGACTTAATATTGTTGAGATGAAGACTCGGAGGAATGCATTCGTTTTCATAGGCTATCAACACTTTAGTCACAGAGGAAGCACCAGAGGCTCCCTCTGCGTGTCCTATATTACTCTTAAGAAGACCTACAGGTAGCGGACCCTCCCTTACAATTTTTGGACCGCAGTAGGCATTGAAAATAGCCTTGGCCTCCTGAGGATCACCCACCTTTTTAGTCGAAGAATAAGATAATTAAGATCTATTAGGTCTTAAGACAAGCCATACCTTAGTTCCTGTGGCGTGAGCTTCAAAATAATTGACCTGAGCAGGGTCAACGCCCACCTCTTTGTACACTTTAACCATGAGCTCTTCTTGGGCCTCTGCCGAGGGGTAAAACATACCCATTCTTTTGTTGCCATCAATATTGACGCCAGTGTTGAGAACAGTGGCGTAAATACGCTTAGAATCGGCTTTTCTTTGCAAAAGGAAACAGCAAACAGTCTCTCCTCTGACGAAGCCGTCGGCCTTTTCGTCCCATACTTTGGGAATACCGTCCAAAGCATTCAAACGGGTCGACTGAAAGATCTGATTGGAGAACGGCTGAAGACATATCTGAGTGCCGCCGACTATCGCCTGACGACATTTGCCTATCGATTAAACAGATCATCAGTTTTGTTGTTTTAAAGTGTAAACAAACGTTTAAGTCGACCAAAGTTACATAAAGTTACATATTATTAGAGGATTAAGTATTTGACGACATTCATAATAGAAATGTATGTGTAATGTGTGTATGTACGTCAGTCAGTTAGCCCTTAACCTTAACCTATGATAGTCTGCAAAGTTTGTCTCTTTGAAGGTCTGCATATATTTTATGTATTCCTCAAAACAACTTTTTTATCGCTTTTTTGGAAATTTTAATGAGAGTTGAAAAACTGGATCATTTGATGATTGTGTTACTACTAGTACCTAATCTGAGGTCATTAACGGCTGTGTTGAAGGCTACCAAACTGGAAGAACAGGCGGTGTCGATAATCATTGAGGGTCCTTTAAAGTCGAACACAAACGACACTCTATTGGCGTACAGACACTTTTGAGAGCCTGCTGTCCACAGAAGGACGTCTGCCATATTGCTCTGTGAGTCTGGCTGTACGTCCTCTGGAACGCCATCAGGCATACCAAAGGTCGAAAAGCCAATGTAGACACCAGTGTCTGACCCACGAAGGGTTTGCGGATTGATACCTGATAGGAATTAATTAGTATTACAACTTGCATTGAAAGTTTGGCAAATTGCACTTACCAGCATCAACGATTGCTTCATATGTGGTTTCCAATAAAACCCTGGACTGGGGGTCAATCACGTCGGACATGGAGTTTACAATACCGAAGAAGAGTCCATCGAATCTGTCGATATTCTTGAGTTTTCCCATTCGGGGATTCATTCCAAACAAATCTTTTTATTAATAATAAAAATTCAATTATTTTATTTTCAGCATGTAAATTCTGAAATTCAAGCAAGATAACTACAGATTGTATAGACTAAATTGTACAGATAACTAACCTAGTTGATAAGAAAGTTAAAATAAAATAATTCATTTTTTAAAAAGAAAATTATTTAATTAAAGATTTAATTATTTACAAGAATTTAAGCCTCAGAATAACTTTTCGGATTAAGATATCAGAAAATTGCCTAGCTCAAATCAAATAAGATCCGAGTCAGAATTGAAAATTTTTAGCCAGAACAGATCAGATCTGAAGTATTCGATGATGAAATGAAGTTTAAATGAATCATGCATGCATCATTTTATTACAAAATAATCAAGAATAAAGCTTAGTGATGAAATTAAGACAGATTCCAATGAACTGGAATGACTAAGAGATATGTTCAGATCAATCAAATATTTACTTAACCATTTCAGCCCACAGAAAGTGCTTAAGAATTGGTCCAAACATTTCATAAATAATTTTAAATAAATGTTTTGTAAATAAATGAATTTATTGAATAATTTATTAGTATTAAAATTTAAAGAATTTTGAGCTAAAACTTGCTAGTTTGCAAAGCGGTCAAGTATACTCTAATGAGGTCTAACCTGTAGGCCATCTTCGGTTGTCTTCTGTAATCATATCCACTTTGTTGAACAAATTCTTTGCGAACTCATCCACATTATCGGACTCTGGGTAGCGGCCACTCATACCACTGATGACAATGTCGTCATCCATGGTCAGCTTGAGATTCTTATGCGAAGCCATTGCTTAACGTATTTAACGAACGATTCTTTGAAAGATTTTTCAATTGAAGCAAATATTAAAAACTTTTTATTTTATTTTATTTATTAAATTATTTATTTATAAAAATCACTTTAAAACTAAATTAAATAATTATTTATATAAAAATCGAATTTAATTCGAGAGATGAACTTGATCAATAACAATTAACAAGAAAGTCTTAGATAAAAATGAGCTTTCACTTCACTAACAACTATGAACCAATAAGTTTGGCAAAAGAGAAAGGACAATCGCGCAGTGAGAGTAACCCTTCTTTTATATACCTGCGATCAGAAGCAACTCAAAAGCAAAACAAACCGATTTACGCGAATTGCAAGATTAGAAAACAAAAAAATAATTATCAGTGAAATATATTAATAAACTGGAAGTACAGAACTGTTGCGGAGAAAAGTTTGGTTTCAAAAGTGAAAAACCAAAAACAAAACTTCATTAGAAAAACATTATTCAAGGGATTCCCAAAACCACAATATATTTAAAAAACGATTTTCTCTTTAATTCATAATTCTTTGCATCAAAAGAGAGTTTAAGATATTTATTACGAAAAGTCAATCTTTATATACGAGTTCTGAAGAAGCAGTGGTTATATAGAGTGCGGTCAGGATTAAGGTTAAGACAGACACACATAGGATCAGAGGACAGAATGAGAGGACAGATGGAGAGCACTGGTAACCAATGAAAGTGAAAACGGTGTCTACTATTACATCATTTAAATGATCGTTTATTTTTCTAACCCAGAGCCACAACTTATTGGACATAAACTTTCAAATGAATTACAAGACTTTTACATACTTTACATACTTTAATGAATTTTTTCTTTTTATTGTTTGTTTAACCGTTTGTGAGTGAACTTCATTATACAAATTACAAGTGAGCTTCTGATCTATTTTTTCAGATCAGATTCGAGAATTGCCTAGATCGAATCAGATCAGATCCGAGTCATTTTTCAGCCAGATCGTATCAGATTCGGCATAATTTAATTAATTAAACTATTAATAATTAATAACGAAAAGTTTTTAAATCAAATGAGTTCTTTTAAAAAACTTGATAGATCACTATTGGTTCGCATCTATTTCGCGTCTACCTCCAGGTCAGATCAGATCCGAATCACTTCACATCAGAAGCTCACCTCTAATACAAATCTCTCTCTCTCTCTCTCTCTCTCTCTCTCTCTCTCTCTCTCTCTCTCTCTCTCTCTCATTCACTCACTCACTCACTCACACACACACACACACTCACTCTCCTCTCCCTCTCCTCAGCGATGAAATTCTTTTGCCATTAAGAAAGCTTAAATTTTTCAATAAATAATATGAACTCATAATTGAATAATGAATTTTTTATTTTTATTACCTATTTAATATTTTTCATTTGATAATTAAAATCTCATAAAAAACTATTTCCAGAGACAATTGTTTAAAAATGACATTCTACAATTTCAAACCCTGTCTAATTTCATATTAAGAACAGATCGGCCTATGTTAATGAATGCTAATTTCACATAAGTGCCAAACCACCAAAATTTCAGCCCAACTTGGTAATTTTTGTGGCCCAATTATGCAATTGTATATTGAATTTTTCACATGATATGCGCACGTGACATAGAGCCAGAAGGAGGTACACCTTCAAATACCTCATTGAATTGGATAACTAAACTCACCTGTAATTCAGTTTATTCTTTCGACATTATTGGCTATAACTTGAAAGGTGTCCTGCAAAGCTATTTAAAAATCAACAAGATTCTTATCATTAAAAGTATTGACTGATATCAGTCCAGTACCTTTTTAATAAGAAGAGAGGCTTGGGTTTTACCCTTGAATGCTTTTGCGAAAGATTGGAATTTACAGATATACTAATATATAGAACCCAATCGCTCTAATTTATCTATTATTGCATTCATCCCAAGAATATAATTAGGTTTGTATAATATTGCCAGGGGACATTTTATAACATAACAAACCACATCATTCAAGGCTGTGACCATTATTGAGCATTTCTTCTGCACCTCTTCAGCACCTGTCTAACAATTTCGCCCTTATTTACAGGAAAGTCTGAAAACTCTTTTTCCCTGCACATCACTGACGTAAGCTCATGCTAATTATTCCAAAGTGAATTAGTTGATTTTGTTTACGGTCACGAATCATTTTATTGATTTTTAAAAGTATAACACTTTCACTCAAATAATACAAATAATTGCTTAAAAATCAATATTGTTATGAAATATTCTTTGAAGTTATGGTAATTTTAATATTTTTTACGGCCATTCAATAAATCTCTTCAACTAATGGGATGTTTAATGACTTTGTGAAAGAATGAGAGAAAATCTCTCGTTTTTATAATCACTACTCGACTATTAAGATGTCAAATGATTTTTTTCGGGCAATACTTGTATTATGCTTATTAGTCAGAAATGTTCAAGGTACATGAGAGTTGTCCAACGATCCGATTTGAGGGGTTGTAGTGGAAAGTTGAATGTTTTAAAAATTTTGACGTCATTTTTCAATATTGTGGCCAAAAATTTAAAACGTTCTAAATTTTTCGAAATTGTCTTGTTTGTTTTTGACCTAACTGACCTGAGTTTGGCAAAAACTGACTTGTAACCAAATTCACGACTAGTGGGGAACACCCAAGCTAAAATGCCTAGAGTCTATTTGGTATATACCTCCTTGGCCATCACTGCTGATCAGAAACGGCTGATTAATAATATCTAGTATTATAATAAGCCAGGTAGAATTGGTATGAGGTCAGTGCCATTGTATTAATTCATTTAACACATAAATCATACGATTTGTAACCGAAAAGACTGAATTTTAGAAGTTCTGTCAAAATTAATAAATAATTTATTTAATTAGAAATAATTTTTTTTCTTTCTAAAAAACAATAAACTAGATTAAAAAGTGAACTTATTTGTAACTCAAGTAAGTCAATTGCCAATTATTTCTAACTTATTTGGAATTCCTGATTAGAGAATACCAATATTTTTCACATTTTTCTTAATTATAATTTATTTCACTTATAATTCATTCCTTTGATTATTGAAATTATTACGAAATCATAATTTATTCGTTGATTTCGCTTAAAATTTTAATTTATATTATTACAAGCTTAAAAAATGTTAATTATAGCAAAATTAATCAAGCTCAATATAATGATATTCTTATTAATAATCTAATTGATTCTAAAGGTATGCACTAAAAATTTAAAAGAGTTAGCTAGCCAAATCAAATGGTTATTAAGTCACAAAACATAACCATTGAATTAGCCTAATTGATGGCATCCATTCATAGTACACATTGATTGGTGTATAGTATTTTACCGATAATTTTAAGCATTTTAATTCTAACTTTATGATTAATTTTAACAACATTTTTCTAAATTTTGGTTTCACCCCCTGGAAAATTTTTGAAAATTTTAATACATGAATAGTTTTTACTAAACTGCTGGCACAAGATCAGTTAAATTATCGATGAACTATTGTTGTAAATATTATGCCGGTTCTTCTAATACAGTGGATTATTAATTTAATTCCAAATCTATTTAATTTTAATTTTATTTTTAAAGACTAATTGATTGCTTATAATTAGTATTTTATTCAATTTTCTCAGAGAGAGAGAGAGAGAGAGAGAGAGAGAGAGAGAGAGAGAGAGAGAGAGAGAGAGAGAGACTATGATTTTTTTTGCTTTCATTAATTGTCTGATAGATTCAAATCAATTTCTAAGCGTTTCCTATTTGTTGGACTGTAATCATAATTGAACTTTAAAATTTTTTTATTTAGGACAGAGGAGAGAGTTCCGTTTTGTGCAATCCTGTTCCTCTTCATTTTGTTTTCAATTTAGAATTGAGTAATGGAGCAAAATAAGTGAGAATCGGCACTGGATTTAGTGGCGATCATATTAAATAACAACTATTTTATACAAATAATATGGTGAGGAGTCATCTCAAATAGGACATGGAGGTCATACATGAAGAATATGACTTTTTTATTAACCGTGAACCCATTACTGGATTTTAATATAATTTTAAGATGAACTTGTACCCCAATTCTTAGTATGATGTATATGAGTAGAAATTATGGAAACTTTATAAGTGTAAAGGTTATATGGTCCTATGTCCTATTTGAGATGACTTCATACCAGCGTCTCCAAACTAGCCAAAAACTAGCCACCGGCTACCTTGAATTATTGTCTTATTTATTGTGCATGTATTCTACACATGTATTTGTTATAAAGCACAAATATAGCATGATTAATTTAAATCTGTGTGAGTATTAGGAGAAAGAAAGAAAAAGTGAGTTAATGAGCTAGCTAAGCTTAACCTTATCTCACACTGATGGATATGATTTAGGGTTTTGTTGTATATAAACGAGTAATAGAGAGTTTGAATGTTCAATTTACAAATCTTAAAAGCTTCTAGCAAATGAGCATTAATTATAAATTTCACTCTCATCCCTTGTTCGATTATTTTGGCAAGTATACTCCATACGATAGATTTGAAAAGTTGAGTCGAGTAAAACTTGTGTCGAAAATGAGTGACAAACTATTTTTCTTGAGGTCATTCATGAGACGAATTTATAATTGGATGCTTTAAAACACTTTCAGTATTTGGCTTTGAATCAATCTTGTTAGTATTAATACAGAAGCTTACGTAACCATCAGATAGAGTCTAGCTCAGAACTATAATTAAAACTGCAATAAAATCAATTGAAAGTTAAATAGTAATCCTTTGAATTTATTATAAACAAGAATGATTTAATTAGTCTAATTATCCTACAACTTTATGATAAAAAAATATTGAAATTCCCTATTCAATTTGTATTGATAGTAAAGATTGCAATTATTTCTCCAGGCTAGTAATAAATTTGTAAAAATCCTTTTTTTCAAGACAATAGAAATTTTTCCCTCACTTGCTCATATCACATGATAATAAAAATTATTTACCTTGTATTTACAAACTTATATTGCAAAGAGGATAGATAATAAAAAATACAGTCAATTCTTAAGCTAATTTTGAGCTAATTCATCTCACTTGTCCACTTTATCATAATATCCAGATAAGCGTGATATGACAGTGATCTATCATATCTGTCAGTAACGAACATAACTTTAAGAAAAATGACACTGACAACAATTAGAGCTAATCATTCACAGATTTTGTCAAATAATGAGTCCTCTCTATTAGCTAACTATCCCCTAATCGGACCATTTGTATGATGAAAATTAAATAAAAGGCTACCGAAAGAGTTAAATGCAAATCAATTTCCAAAGTATTTTCATTATTATTATTATCGCAAATCTTTGCGCATATATTAAACATAAATTCGCGTAATTTTTTCCCCTTTCAAACTGCAGTTTAATTAGTTATTTTGCTTTTGAAACCCAATAATTGTAATCAATTATAATAAGTATTAAACAAAATTATTTTTATCTGATATTTCATTAAAAGCTTTGTTCTTATGAGAAATTTTCACGTGGATTTCACTTTCATAGATCATATTTTTGAAGTTTCCTAGATATACGTCAGTGAGAACATCCTGGATTAATTTTTTATTAACGAGAGTTCTCAGAAATATGTTTTGAAATCAACTCTCTTCAAAATATAAGAAAAATGAATTTTCAAATCGTATATTCATTGATTCTAATAGTTTATTGTGAAACAGTAATGATTTAGCCAGATTAATGAGCTATTCGTGATTTTTATTCGAATCACCAGTGAAAATATCTTTTTCTAATTACATGTGTTCTGAATTTTTAAGTTTTGATGAATTTCTACTACAAAGAGCTGTTATGTCATCAAATGACTGATTTTCATCTCAATTAAAGCTTTGATTTGTAATAAAATTTATGAACAAAATGAATGCAAAAATAAAAGGAAATCTTTGAACAGTACTCAAAGATCACTTTTAACAATAATAAAGAGACAAGTACATTTTAGGTCAATATTTGCTTGAAGCTTACTTGCAATAATTCTCTCTCTCTCTCTCTCTCTCTCTCTCTCTCTGTCTCTCTCTCTCGTAATCTAAAATTTATTGCCAGAGAATTGTCAGATTAATTCTTCTATTAAATAAAAAAATGCGCGCATGGTCGAATATTAAAACACAACCCAATAACTTATTGGTAGTAAAGATATTGAAGGTCAAAAAAGCTTATCCCAAGTTCTCATTCTCCCTTCCTTCTACCTGCAAAAAATGTCCAGAGAAATAAAAATATATTTTTAGAAATACCTTGAACAATTAAGTCTTTTTGCAGCCTTTCTTCAAAATAAAACAAATCACACAATTATTTCAAATGTCGCATAAATTATAAACTTTTGGACAGATGTCAGACAAGTTTAGCAATAGTTTCGAAATTAATCCTCTTTTCCAACACTAATACCATTTGATATTACTCTTGGCTTCGAAAAGTGATTAAAAAACCATAATGACTTTAAATCATCAAAATACTGTATTTTTAATTCATCACAAATCTTGAGAAGCCCTGAGAACACATCTTAAGACTTAACCACTGATAACGATATCTATTTCTTAATATTAAGCGTTTATTTCCACTAAAATTAATTCAATAGTCTATTGAATGGAAAACTAGGAAAACATCAAAAAACTAATATTTTATTCACTATTTGAAGCAATTATTGATGAATTTGTAAACACAAAAATGCGAACCTCTTTAAGATTACTCACGTATTAAATCATTGGGAAAATATCGACACATATATATCATTTGCATCTATCAGGGGTGCGGAAGGGGGTATAGCCCAAATACCCGCTAGTTTTTGGTCCCGACGAGACCCCCCCCCTAGATTTGAGGCAAATCGGACCCCCCCCCCCTCGCGAACGCGAGACGAACGCGAAGTTTTTGCCGAGCGAAGCGACGCGGTAAATTTTTTGGAAAAATTATCTCCCATTACCCCCTTCCCCCCTCGAAATTTTGGAGACACAGAAAAAAACTCAAAGGGGGGACCCTTTGTGTTTTTCTCCGGCGAGTAAGAAAAAATACCCCCTATACCCCCTGACTTTTTGGTCCGAGGGACCCCCCCCATCCCCCCACCTGACATCTATCAACATTTGGTATGGCATTAATTAAGTTTCAAGGTATCGATGAAATAGTTGTAATTTTTTGTCAAACATTCAAATGAGTGGCGAATTCTGAGCCAACTCTTGAGAAGATGTTATGGCAAACAAAGTGTTTTTAACTAATTTATGGCATTTTTATCGAACTTTTGATATAAGAATAAAAATTGATTGTCTCTCAAACCAATCAATTAATCACAAAAACACCAAAAATCAACAAAAGTTGATAGGGCTTTCGAATTAACGTGTTAATTAATTTAAAGTGTACATTTTATCGAAATTAATAATCTAAATTAATATTAATTTTTAATAAATTAACAGCTTATCTTGGAAATTAGTGTAGGTATCATCAGTTATTACTAATTACTAATTGCTCTATCTCATTTTATTTATCTTTGTAATTCAGACACTATATTGAAGTTTAAATTATTTAAAATAATTAGAAATTTAAAGAAAATAAATTCATTATCATAAAAAATGTTCAAAACCATTTTATTCAATAACATTAATATTCATTTAAAAAAAATCACTAAAGATGTTCAAATTATAAATTATCTTAAATATACAGGTATTAAACAAAATTGGTTTCATTAAAAATTCTAATGATCTTGCTAATTCTTTATATGTTCAGTTTAATTGCGTCACAATTACTGATAATCTTTTATGAGAAAAATATTTTCGTTTGTTTGAAGATTTCAACAGAATTTTTATTGTTAATTATGCAGATCCTATTACCAAAATAGAAGGTTTCCCGATTACCCAACCTCAATTTAGGAAATAAAATAATATTTGCGTCATTCTTGAAAACAATTATTTTATTATTGGAAATAAATACTACTATTAGTGTCAATACAATAAATATATATTAATAACACATTTAATCATTGATTGTCCAAAAAATGTTATTAACGACAGCATCGGATAAGTGGGGGGTTTCCTAATCGTCAAAACCTGTTCGATAGCACCAATAAATATGGTATAAATTTGCGCAAAAATTTCCCACAACAGTAAAAGTACCGTTAATTGCATTTTAATCAAATTCAAAACAAAACTTCTTTTAATTATTAAGGTCAAATTTGATGGCAAGCCCCTGTTCACTTGCTCAAATGAGCAAATGAAATGAGGAAATCCTTATGCACTCTAACCTCTGTTGCGAATCTCTGTGTTGTGTAACTGTTTCTGTTGTGTACCACTTTTACTGCCCTGATTTGACAAAATGTCCATAACAATAATGTTAAAAATCTCTCCCTGTTGTGTACTTTTAGGTGATTATGGATGAAAATTTTGTGTATTTCAATGAGGGTCGAGTTAATGGATAATTTTTATTCGCCAAATTTCAAGTTAAATAATTTAAATATTTTTCTTCTTGTTGAAATATTTTTGCTTATCTCAATTTATTAAACTTCGATTTGTTTCCCAATATTTTTAATTATCCATTAAATTTTAAAATCATTGAAAAAAGTTAATAGATATTTGTCTTCAATGTCAATAGAAAATAAATGATTGGAAATAATTGAGAGTAAACTCAAATTTTTGGAAACATTTCAACGAAAGACTACTTTTTATATCACTTGAGATGAAAGTCAAGTTTTAAATGTGAATAACTTTTACTACACTTAAGCCAAACACAATTTGAGAAGAGTTCAGTTTATTGGAGTGAAATAAACCCCTTTTTGACGTAATAATCATTAGTAGAGTGAAAATAAAAATTCCGATGAACTTGCTGATCCCTGTTTCAACACATTACGAAATCGATATTTTGCTCATTTATTGTTTTTCGGGATAAACTTGGTAAACACTTCTCATGAATTTCCCTTTCGGTGAAATTTATTGGTTAACACAACCAAATAAAGTTAGATAGTCGTGATTACTAGCTCTCTATGCTTATATTGAAAACTATCCTGTTATAATTAGAAAGTGAAAAGTTTTAATTGCTGTAAAATTGTGAAATATTTTTGCTTGGTTTTTCTGCTTACAAAAACATATGAGAAAGTAGCAAGTTAGCAATTAGTACAAAATATGGCCAAGTTTAATTAGCCATATTATATATATGACTGACAAAATAGGTTTAAAATACAGTTTGTTAGATTAATGTACCAGTTAAAAAAGAGTTTAATCGGATCAAACCAAAATAAATATTAATTAATCATTGCAAGATTGCTAGATTAGTTTAAACAAATATTTGATAAGAAATTTTTTTAATTAAATATCAAGTTTTATTTTTAACTAAAATATTAATTATTCATAACACAATATGAACATGCCCAATTAAAATTGATCTGATGTATAAAGACTGTTTCAAATTAATTTTAATTTAATTACTCATTTTTTAATATTAAAATTTCCATACAAAGTATTTTATATGCTAATTTATTATGCTTAATTAAATATAAGCGATTATTTTGCATGGGCACTTAATTTGATTTTCATTGATTTTATTTAAAAATACTCAAAAAATAAACGCTCATATTAAAATTTAATGAACTTGATAACTATTGATCAAAAACAAATATTAGTAGTAATTTGATAGCAACAAATTCCTGACCATGACACGATCAGCTTCTTTATCATGATTGAGCAATTAAAATAAATACAAAATTCGAACTTGAGAAAAAAATCTAAATACAATGAAGCACATAGATTAATCAATTATGCTCATTTTAATTATAAAATCGATGACGATCTTCAACATTTTTTTAATTACTCTTAAAATTCGTGACCAAATTGACTTTGTTATGAATATTTTTGATAATTTCATATCAAAAGTTCATTGGTATTACGAAATACACATTCTTTAAAACTAAAGAACAAAAGTGAAATCAAATTCGAGTTAAGTATAGTTTCAATAAAATATTTCCAAACAAATTACTAAATCATTAATGTATTTTTCAAATAATTCTAAATTTAGCAACGTCAACTCGTACACTTTTGATTGTTCAACCATGAAAGAAACCAATCAGTTGATCCCACATCTAATGTGAAACAAATTGATTCCAAGAAAATATTTCACTCGAAATATATTAGGGAACGGAAAATACCGGAATTTGTTGCATAACTTAATACTTAAACCAAACTCAAGGCTCACGAGAAACGTGTCTTTCAGTGTCTGTTGAAAGCGATTTCTATTACCAAAAATTGATTCAAGAAGAAATTACTCTTTAATAATGGGTTATATGAAGAATATTTCGATCAATTATAACAAATTATATATTTATTGGTGCCTAACAGCACACTGTCCTCTCGTCCCAGGGATAGTTATTAATAGTAACAGAGATTACATCGGTAACTTAAGGGGAAATCTCAAATTTTTTTTCGTCCTTTGTCTCTAAGGTTATTTCAAATTAATGTAAGAAACCAATGATGGCCAAGTGTTCCAACTCAGGGAGCTCCTCCAGTTCGAATTTAGGGGATAAAGGAGAGGAGTATCTTAGTAGTTGAAAGGTCAAAAAATTACTGCCTCGCATCGCTCGGCATAAGAGAGGTTTGGGTAGCAATTTTCCGCAATGGGGGCCGAGCTTCAAACTCAGGGAGTTTAACCGCACACAAAACTCAGGGGGTATTTAGGCCATAATTTGGCCATTAGTGGTAAGAAATATTGGGACTTAGTAACTCATTGGTAAATATATTTAAGGAAAGGGTGGTGATTGAGAGTATTGACAAATTAGTAAGGGATGAGTTGAAAAATTTTGGAATCATTGCTTTTAATGTTTGAGTCGAACCATTTGGCTAAAAGTGAGAAGGGATCGAATGAGATTATGCAGATTATAACTCAATTTATGTCAATCTTAGCTAAACTAATCCCGAATAATCGAGTTTACTACCACATTAAACGTCAAAGGGCAAGTTTAACCGCGAATTGTCTTCTTCTTTATCGCATCATTATCAACCTTTAATTTAAAACTTGTTCAATTTGAACTTGAAGCAATTCAGTTTTCTGTTTCGATAGAAAATGTTTCGAAATAGGAGTAAGTAATTGATTATAAAAAGCATTTAACTTTAATTATAGGCTTTAATTAAAAAACATACATGTACATGTATATATTAAATTTACAAAATTATTTAAAATTTTGTCAACAATAGCCAGTCCTCCCATTTCTTAAGACAATTTTTCAATTGTTGCTGAATTTATAAGTAAGCTCAGATTTCAACCTAACAAATTAATGTAAGCAATAAGAAGAGAACCTTATTTATATTGCTGATAAATTTTTAAAACTAATTATGGAATCAAAAATTACTAATTACATGACTGATATGATCAGTGTCTTAATAGCAAAAGATGCCACACCCAATCAATTGCAGGATGGAAACACTTTTTAAATTACAGTGAATATTGGATAATTTGACAAGAATTTGCTAGGAGGTCTGCTTCAAATTATTCGTTAGTTTAAATACAACATTGAAAACATATAAAAGTTGTTTATTAAGAAAATGATAAGGTTTCATTTAAATTATTGAGATTAGCGTCACCATGCTAAAAGCTACTTATTATTATTTTGTGAGACATTTTGTCTAATATTTACACTTGAATTGAAGCATTACTTTCAACTTAAGGTTCTAGCAATTATTTTGATTCAAATTTCGACTTCAAATAATTCATAATTTTTTCAAAGAAGACCTTCAAAATGCAGAGAAAATTATTCAAAAATAACCATTATTTCAAATTAACCATGTTACAAATTAAACATAATTTTTCATACGAATTTTGAATATGGTTCAAAGTAATCATATATTAGTTCAAATTATCGATTGTTAAAATTATTGTATGAGTATTGTATTTTTAACTTATTATTACTGCCATTAAATTATAAGAAGAAACTATATTTTCATGACAAGATGTGGACAGACCCTGAAAGTCAGATTTTATCAGGAAAGTACTAGTGGGATTTTAACCCTGGAGAATTCAATTCTCACGAGAAAAGTGTGATATGAATCGAGATGCTAATAATTTTAGAATTATCTGATTATTGCTCCAAATATAACTGTACTTTCATGTTATGAATATAAACAGGATTTTAAACTTAGTAAGTATTATATAATAATTTATAAACTTATTTGCGAAGGAGAGAGGTCCTCTAATTATTAAATGTTTTATTGTCAAAAATTAATCGCAAAAGAGATACAAAATAATTGGTTTAATCTGAAAAATATATATTTTATTATTCGCTGAACAATAGTCCAGTCCTTCTGTTCCTTAAGTGAAGTATTTATTAATGTTAACAGAGATTACTTCAAACCATTTGGGATTTTCCAATTCTTTTGAGTCCACTGTTTCAAAGTTGAGTCTACCCTCCATTCCCTATGAAAAGAGAAATCAATACATTAAAGGACTACAGTTAAAGTCATAGTCAACCCCGATATGAGAGAGGTACAATTGAATCTCGAAAGCGAAAATGTATTAATAAGAATAAAAATATTGAACAAATTATAAGAAAATATTTCATAATATCCAAGTAATTTGACAAGAAATTTTACCCACAGTACCTTATTTTTATCCGAATATCTCATTTGAAACAAAGTAAAACTTTCAATTTGAGGGCTTTATTGGTAGTTAATCTAAATATAATGGAGGTTTGTTTACATTGTTTACCAAGGCATAAATGCAAGGGTTTAGTACACATATAACGTATACTTTTAAAACTAGGGTACTAGGGTACATCTGAACTTATCGCAATCTATATAAAAACAAGGTTTGGATCAAAGCAATAGGCACTACACCTATTGCCAAAAGTTATTTACTTCTCTCAATTCACCCAAGGATATATCCAAATCCTCACGAAGATTTGAGCATATCCCTGTTTAATTTCAGTATTATCTCTAAATAAGCTCAATATATTAGGCTAGAATAGGCTAGAATCTTGAACAGCATCAAACCCTTTTCTCTTACAAATCTCTTCAACAATGAATTTTCCCATTTTCAAAATTTCCGAAAGCGGGGAGGTGGATGGGTGGGGTAACGCACAAAACTATATACTACATTCCATAGATGCAGTGAAAAATCTTTATTTCACATTCCTTCAAACAATTAGTATAATGTAATCACTTTGTATTAGAAATGGATTAAAACAAAGAATAAAAATTTGATGAAAATATAATTCTAGAAAATTGATGC
>JAQGCS010000421.1:0-23296 GCA_034702105.1 Fuscozetes fuscipes
TGTTTTGATTAGTCAAAAGGAGTACATGCCTCCCAAATCGAGGACATCTAGTCACCCGAAATGCAATACTCGATTCTTTTATACTTTTATCTAATACATACAACGAGCTATGAAAATTGCGCTGGTTACTACATATACTGTATATATGCATATTGTATAGCCCTTGTACTTACTCTTATACCTTATCTAAGCTAGGGGACTATATTCAGATTGGAAAGATTTCCAGGAATTCTAGATTATTTTTTAAATATTTTTGGAATTTTGCCCAGGGTAACGAACCTATGCACCCGTGTTTGTCGATAAAGTAAATGAAAGGAAAATAATTAGAAAAGAGAATAAATGGTTGCCTTCGATGTGAATAATGTTTCTATTTTTGTACAGCGTATTTGATTACATAAAAGAGGAAACATATAGTATTAAGGTTAAGGTGAACGCAAATATTTAATTGATTTTCGCCAGTCTTTTGTCGAATACTTTTCCTTTAATAGTTACAAAACATTATTATATTGAGAAATGCTATTATACTGAAACATCTGTATTATTAATATTACATTTGATTATTAATAAGTTAAAAGTAAACATTTTATTTTAAATCATATTTTAGTTACTGTTTATCACTACATTTACCACTATTTTACACATTTCTTTAACTAACTGAATTGATCCTTGCTGATTATAATTAACTTGTTAATTTAATAAAATAAAGAAAAGATTACAAATAATAGAAGTTTTGATAAAGAGATTAATGATTTAGGTTCAGGAACGCTTTAAATCTCACGACTGTACACATATAACCCTCATTGGGCATCCCTGAATTAAATAAATCATGGGTTAGTTTGTTTTGAATATATACAGTAAAGGGCGCCAAAGACGGGCCTATGTAATACTAAGCCTATGAGAGCAAAACTCTGTACAGATTAGGCAAGTTATAGTAAACAAGTAGATTATCTTTTATTCAAAGTTTGATTCTTATCAACACTTGTGATAATGAATCAAATGACTGAAAATTTGAATTTATTTCATTTTTTTATAGTTGAGATAATTTTGTTATTTAATTGAACAAAATTCATTTTATAAAGAGCTTAAACTGTATCTCATTCTGCCAAGTCCGTTGTTGGTGCCCTTTACTGTACATTAAAAGCCTAACATTGCCATAGAAAGAAATTGGCCCTCTTCCCTCTATAATAATAGATCAAATTAGTCTTAAATATTAAAAAATAATTTTAATCATCAATTTTTCAAAAATTTGCGAATCATTTATTCCGAAACCAGAAAACGATGAATAAATCTATATTTACTTCAGAAGTGCTTTAAAGTGATATAAATTATGGCATTATTACACCTTTTTGTTGAGAATTTACTTTTTAAACAATTGTATTAAATTTAAACTGAATTAATTTGAATTTGTTTACATTTCACTCAGGGATGACCAAGGGGTATAGCTCAAATACCCGCTTGGCGAAGCAAGGCAACATTTTTAGGGGTTTTTTGGTGCCTCCCCCTCCGACCCAAAAAATTAACCAACTTATTCCCTTCCTTAAGTTCCTATTTCCTTTGGTCTTGGGTTTGGTCTGGTATCGACTAAAGTCATCTCTGACTACTGATTTTGCAGTAAAATGCATTTCTGGCACAAATTGTTGGTGATCTTAACCAGATTAAATTAAACTGATTTTAATTTTCTCGACAACACAAACTTGCATAATGACTACTTATGGCCATAAATTGAACTTAATAAATCAAAACTTTGCTCGATTTTCTAATAAGCTTCATTTGACCCATTATTTGACCATAAGAACAATATTATCAAATTTTGAGTGCACTCTATTTGTTTCATTGATTATTTAAGTTCGTAAACAAATTTTAAAAATAATTTTTTATATTATTGTTACGGCGGGTTCTTTAAGTTTTGTAATCAGACTTTTAGTCTGATTAAATCACATTCAAAATTAATTGTGAAAACTTTTATTCGAAATAATCAATATTTCAGTAAATGATTGAAGTGTTGGTATACTTCAAATACAATAATTGGAGGTTTGGTTAAATATAAGAAGTGCTGTTCACTTCTTGAGCGCTGAGGAGAGAGTGCCGGTCCTGACCCTGATTTTGGTATAAAGTTCGAATTCCTCACTTAAGCTAAATGTTCCCCTTTTATGACCTATTTATGACCCTTTCTTAACATTCCTTCAAATCCTTTATTCCTATTCTGAGCCATTCCTAAACCCTTTTCTAAACTAAACTAATCTAATAATTGTTTTAAATAATCAAAAATACTTCGAAAATACGAGTAATTTCATGACATTATTATAAATTTATTCTTTAATTTGCATCATTTGAAAGTTGAATATTAATTCAATTTTAAATTCAAATTAATTCTATATTTTGTCCTAAAATTCAGAATAATTTCATAAAATGATTGATAAAATTTGATTTAAAATCACATCAATCAAAAGCTTAAAGCTTTAAAAAAAATAGATAAAAAATTAGATATTAAACTCTTGCAATCAGAGGTGGCTAAAGGGAGGTATTTTCAAAATGCCCCTTCTAGAGTCGAAAATCTTGCAAAATACCCCTAAGATCGGATCACCCTCTCTACCACGCCAAATTTTTTGGCTGAAAATCCGTCACTTTTTGCAAGAAGTTGGTCATGTTGTCCGCCTATCTTTGATAGTTTAGTAGATTTAAGATACTATTTATTCCTGGCGCAATTCTACCCTACCCTAGATCTCCTAGGATTTTGGCTCAAAATTCGCCATTTTACTCTTCTAGACCCGCCTAGTCCTCGATCCTATAGCCACCTCTGCTTGCAATTAATTATACTATTTTAGCATTAATCCTAAACTGTATTTAATGATGTTCTTACAAATATAACCATATTTTAATAAAAATAATAATATAGATAAACTAGAATCTAATTTTACGGGCGGGTGGGGGAGAACGACAAAACTATATACTACATTCTTACTTTGTAAATGTAGTGAAAAAGAAAAATGACCAGTCACTATAATTGGCAAATATTACCTTTTTATTTAGAATAAGCAGCATGGTCAGTTTGTCGGTTGTTCCAGAAAATGTAGTTTCATTAAAAATTAGAATAGAATTAGAAACAGTTCATAATATTCCTGTTTTAACAATATTTGCAATTAATATCATTCAGAGATACAGAAGAAAATCTAGTGAGTAGTTTCCGATTTTTGATGCTAAAGGGCGGGTCAGGGGAGATCGCCATTTTGAATCGTCATCTTGTTCTTAGCCTAAAACAAGTTAAAATGGGCTGAATCGGCCATTAAATCCAGTTTTAAGTCGAAAAACCTATGAATATGTGGTCACAAATGGAGTGCTTTTAGATTTTAGACTCAAATAGTTGTTTAATTGAATATAAATTTAAGCTCAGATTTTCAATAAATTTGTTTTAAAAAATTAATTTTTTTCAAACACAAGTTTTTTACTTTTTTGTAGCGATAATAATATTGGAAATCGGGACTATTATATTGAGCAAGCAAATTTTTATTTTACGCTTAATATTTTTGATTTGAGTAGCGGTCAGTTGGGATCTGATTTTCTTATCGATTGAAAGACACTCATAATTACATAAATCAGAAAATGTGTGCTCAACATAACACAACACTACAAAACACAATACAATACAAAATTAAAGCAATAGAAGACACAAAACAGTGGAGAAATGGGTGAGAAATGGTTGAGGAATGGATGAGCTGACGAGAATTCGCTGACTACCAGAGTTATGCTTTGCATCACAGTTTGCATGACTTGCAGTGAAATAGTCTTACAGTGCAAACAAACAGAGCTCTGATGTGATGGAAAGCGGAGCCGTGTCTACAGTTCTCTCACTGTTTAACATCAAATTGCATTCCTATAAAATGAAGATTTCACACAACACTAACACTTTCTCTGCCATAACTAAACGCATGAAATACAATCAATATTATTATTATTATTATTTCTTACACTCAATTAATTTGTAAGACAATTGCAACAAATCGTTATTTATTTATTTGCTAAATGTTTTAATTATTACTCGAATTTTTAATTCATTAGAGCATAATATTATTTACACTTTCTTTTTGATGTTTTGGTCATAACTCAGGAGTTAGTGAGTGTTTGATTGCAAAGAAAGCTGTCTTTCACTCAACATTTTAGCGAAATTAAAAAACTTTATTTCGTTTTGATGTGTTTTATGCTAAGCTTTGGCGCTATTCTGAAACACATAATTAATTCATAAAATAACTTATCGTAGTCTTTAACAGCGATCTAACGAATAGAATGTTTCACTTTTATTCTACACATTTATATAAGTTCTCTATTTTCTTAAATTGTTTCTTATTTCAGTCGAAACTGGATTTAAATCGAAGACAATTTTTAAAACTCAAGTGAGAGAGACATCGAGTCGAGTGTCTATTTTTAAATAAATTCAAGTCTTTAAATAATAAAACGTCGTTTCAAGATGCATTCACTACCAGGGATGCCCAAGGGGGGTATAAGTTTTACCCCCTAGAATCGAATATTTTGGCTTTACCCCCCCCCCCTAGAATTTTGAAAAAATGTAACATTACAGGTATACCCCCCCCTAGAGCTGAAAAGCTTGGGCATCCCTGATTCACTACCAACATACATTTAGCTTCTACTATTAAAATATTTAACTCCTTCCTTAGAATTTTGTACAAAAATCGCCATCTTATCCATCGTTAGCCTTAAGAAATTGAGTACTATGGATATCTCTGTTTTGGTGAGGGAATAACATAGATTTTCACAAACCCTCTTATATTAATATTTCAGAAAATCCTCTGAAATTAAATAATATAGTGGTTATTGATTGAATTTGGTGTGGATCTCACATTATGTGTTGCGCTTCTCAAATAAGAATCCGGCATTTGGCAGAGCTAAGTCCAGTTTGCTGTGAGTAGCGCTCAATGCATGCAATCACTATACATTATTGCATGACATGTTGTATTGCAATGTTAAGTTCAATGGAAGCAAAGCTCAATACAGATTAGGCAAGTTATTGTAAACAAGTGGATTATCTTTTATTCAAAGATCAGCATATCAGCGCTTGTGATAATGAATCAAATGACTTAAAATTTGAATTTATTTCATTTCTTCTGTGAATCCAATTTTAAGAACAATAAAATGTTTTGGTCATTAGACATGAATATTTTGATTATTGCCACTTTTTTTACCGTGGCAAAAGTGTTTAAATGTTGGCCAACACTCGAAGAAACTCAATTGAGTGATTGTGTTATACAATCACCTGTGAAGGACATTATATCGAGCCATATATTAGATAATTTTATTTAACCGAATAAAATTCTTCCTATAAAGAGCCTAAACTGTACCTCATTCAGCTAATACATGTTTTGCCCAATAGTGTACAACCGTCTAATGCTTATAACTCTACTCACAAGAAATTCCATCAATAATTGCTACAGAAGTTCCTTTTAACTTTGAAAAGGCTATACAAACGGCTTGTGTATCCCTTTTAAAAAAAATTTAGCTCTGCTCAGATAGTTTGAGACTGCACAATAATGATAACCAGTCAGATGTTATATGAAAATGCAATAAATTGAAGTGAGATATTATTTACAAAATAAATTAAATCTTTATCTTTAAGAATGATTATGAGTTGACTTACATTTAGAGTTATCCAAGTCTTCACTAACATTATGCTAATTAGTAGAGAATTAGCATTGAATTAGAGTTCCGAATAAAATGGGAAATTAGATTATGGTAGAAATCATTGACAAATAAATTATATATTCCTTCTTTGTCTACTTCAATGTAATGCAACTGCCAAGAGTGTGCTTCATCATTTATAGCCGATTCTTCATTAGTGCTTATAACCTCTTTAATAAAATGGGAATTTGCTTATGTGCTTCATTCAAAACAAGATAAAGAATCGAATCTAGATAGGACAATTTGAAAACGAATGAAGGGTTTTTATCATATCTTTAATATTTAAAATTGAAAAAAAATATTTCACAAATTGGAGTCTTTTTAATATTCACCCTATTTCCCAAATGTGAAGTCTTCGAATGTCGGTTAGCTGGAACAAATATGCCAAAATAATATGATTAACTATCAACTAATAAGTACTTTATTTGCAAAGGAATTGAATACAATTTTATTGGATTTAGGGATAAATTAATGACAAGGTAACCATTTTTATTAGATGCTTAATTGGAAAAATTAATAGGAGTTAACACTGTTGTGATGAAAGTTAAGTCACCTTTTGCTGCATTTGTCAAATGCTGTCATTTATAATACGTTTGTAACAAAAACTCTGATCTCATTGTTAGCTATAAATTATATTCATATATAATAAACGGATGTTATTTCTGTTGGAATGACACTAAGATTGTGTTTCCAGATATGTTAACAGTGCTGTTTTTAGAAAAACTGGACACCACTTGCAATTTGTGATCAGATTCATTGTGATATACTGTTTATGTTTTTCTACTTTTTCAGCCTTTCTTTCTCAACACCTCGTTGTCAACTCTCCATCCCTCCCTCTTTCCCTTCTAAATAATAAAGTATTAGATTTTTCACTACATTTACAAAGTATGTAATATATAATTTTCTCCTCCCCATCCCTCTTCAAGGCATTTCTTTATAGGCCAGCCTTAGCCCAACTTCTCTCCAAGCCATATCTCTATCTCAATCCCATCTCTCTCCACTCTTTCTAATTTTAAAACATTTTTAAAAATTTTCTACAATATATTTTACGATTTTCAAACATTTTCAAGAATCAATTTTACCATTTTCAAAATTTTTTAAAAGCGGGGGGTGAATGCAGTGAAAAATCAAAAATGAACCAAACTTGTTTGTGTTTGCATTCGTTTCCTAAAGAGTCCGACTTTCATATGTAAGTGAAGAAAATATGAATATTTTAATTTTTATTAGTAGTGCTGCAAAACTGATCCATAGATTGTTTTTTGTTGGAATTCAATATAAAGCATATGATTGGTTAGAAATTAGACTTGTGTTACATAATTGTGTGTTTGTGGGCAACAAAATAATGTATTTTATTTGGTGGTCACTAAACTAAGTCCTATTCATTCTGTTTTTAGTCTCATCTCCTCTTTACTCGCGACTCTTGTCATCAAAATGTGTTTATGTTTTGGATATTCCCCTCTCTATTATATGTACTCTTTTATTCCATTCGTTAGTTTCATGCCTTACTAACAGTACTTTGAGCAGATTTGTGCCAAACATCTCTCACATTAGAAAAGAGTGAACTAACAAAATAATACAATCAAATAATATACAGTAAAGGGCACCAAACGCGGGCCTACGTAATGCTAAGCCTATGAGAGCAAACTCTATACAGATTAGTTTCATTATATTAAACAAGTAGATTATCTTTTATTCAAAGTTTGATTCTTATCAACACTTGTGATAATGAATCAAATGACTGAAAATTTGAATTTATTTCATTTCTTTTATAATTGAGATAATTTTGTTATTTAATTGACTAAAATTCTTTCTATAAAGAGCCTAAACTGTGTCTCATTCTGCCAAGTCCGTGATTGGTGCCCTTTACTGTATATAAGAAAAATAGAGTTAATGGGAAGACATCAACAAATATACGAATATTATTTTCATTTAATTATTGTCTTTATTTTCTTTCTATTAAAGTGTTGGCGCAAAAGAAACCCCTTTCAGACCTTAGAAACCTCTTTATTTTAAATGAGATTCTGTGCCGAATATTACAAATATTTTCAATACTAATATAAATAAACCAGCTCATAGCCAATAAAAATCATGTGCTTATTCATGTTTTTTTCACTTAATTTGCGTAATTAATGTAAACCCAATTGTGTCATAAGTGACCGTCGATTACCTCAGAGTTCAATTCTAAATTAAATAGTTAAATATAATAGTTTATTACAGAGTTCGGAAGATATTTATGACTTAGGAAAACTTGTTGCAGTTTAGGCTCAATATTGAAAATATTTATTATGTTCAAGAATAATTAAATATATGTTTCAATCAAGGGTGAAAGACTCAGAGAGTCATTATAAGGATCTCCCAGACAAACTTATATTTCCTTGCTCCTTATAAAAAACACTGAGAGGGAACCAAGGTAAAATAATATTTGCTTCGCTCGGCAGCGTTGAGGGGCAGCTTCAGAACCTGAAAATCTCGGGTAGGGGGCTCGAACGCAAAAACTAGAAGGTATTTGGGCTATACCCCCTTCAGTATCCCTTGATTCAATATGCCTGCCAGTTTACAAACGAGGCAGTTAGATTTTGGGCGAAACGTCTATTATCACTACAAAATTTTCCCGACTTTGATGAGAGTACCAGCCCTGTCTATTTGCATCCCTGTAGTCATGACAACAAATAACTTAACTTTATTGCAATCAAATCCATATGCAAATATCGTTTGTATTAAATAGAAAGTTGACATAGTAAAGGTACAGTAAAACCCCTTTCCTGCAAATCAAAATTATTATAATTTATTAAATTGAAAATATATACAATTATTTATGAAATTTATTTCCATTTGATTGTAAACAAAGTTTAACTCCATTATTAAAACCTTTTTTACCCAAAATATTTTATCTTGGTTAGAAAATCTCATTTTCAATTAACTTTTATTTGTTTACTTTTTGTTCGAACAAATGAGACTTTTTTGAATAAATTTCTATCCAAATATAAGGTGCAAAAATTGGTGTACATGCTCATCTCAAAAATTATACTCAAATCTAGTAATGGGTTCGAAATTAATAACAAAGTTACATTTTTCACGTATGACCTCCTTGGCAACTTTCTATTTAACACAATCGATATAATAGAGAATAGCACCAAAATAAGTAGGGCTTCAAAGAATATATATTTAAGGTGGTAGTTAGCAGGTTACGTCCAAAATTTTTTCGACCACATTCCAAGATTTCTTATTGTCTTGCTAAATATATTGAAACTGGCGTATAAGTTGGGCCCCTCCATATTTAGTAAATTTAACTACATCATATGAAGTGATCAGTGCAATTCAATTCATATTCGATAATCTTGGTCCTTGTTGTTTGTGTTTTATATGAGTTTTATTAATACTTAAATTAATATGAAATGAAAGTTACATTTGAGTGAAATCACAAAATATTACTAAACATATAAAAAAGTATTTATTTTATAAGTTATACAAAACATAAGTTAATGTCATTTAATGTCATTTAGTATTCATTTGAGTTAATCCTTAGAATTGGTGTCAAATAAATCAACATTTGGTTCAATAGTTTGAAATGTATTCAATCCTTAGAGAGTTGTCGTTGGGATCTATTCTTTTCTCGAATTTGTTTTTCGATCTCAAATTGTCTCAAATCTGTTCGTTGGAGAAACGCCTGTCTGTCGACGAAAGTGTCTTTACTTCTATTGTGTTGATTGAGCTCAGCTTCGATTCCTTTACTTTCTTTGAAGGATTTCCAATCGATGGCAGACTTTTGGAGAACACTTATCTTCGGTTTCTTGAGTTGACTCAAAACACTACCCAAACCACCCGTTCTTTTAACAGGTTTTGGTGGCCCTCCTTTCGCACAATCACTTTCTTTGTTATCATTTTGATCAGCTGTTGAAGTATTGGCCACTTCTTCAGTTACTTTCACTTCTTCTCCGGCAAAATCATAGGTTTTAGTGACGGTTACCTTCTTTGGGATATCACTGCTTTGATTGATGGTATTGTCACAAACGATACTATCATTTAATTCATTAGATTTTGGCAAATCTTTGCGGAATTCCTCCCAAAGAGAGTCTGATTTGTGTTTTAATTCTTCAGCCGTTAACTGTTCCTTATCTTTTTTTTCGCCTGGTTTAGATGATCTAAGTGGAACTGATCCTCCTTCTTCTTCATCTGAACCATAATCACTATTATCTGAACAAATAACCGAATGTCAAATATTTGTCGGATAAGAAGTTCGGAAATTCCCGAATCGGAACTTAAAATATCGGTTGAAAGGCATGTCTGCAGACTTACCGCTCAGGACTTCATTTTCGGGTTTAAAATCTTGGTCTTCATTATCATCGTCTGAATCTGAGTTTGTGTCAAATAAGTGATTTAAAGACATTTTATAACAAGTTTAGAGTTGAATCAAAGGTCAGTTTTGTCGGCCTTTCACACAATGCAAACGCTTTCTGGAAAATACCCTCAAATGAAGTGAGAGTTTTGGGAATAATTCAAAATAAACGTAAAGAAAACGATAAAAACTCAATACATTTATAAATCAAAATCCTTACAAATTGTAGACTCTTTTCTTCATCACATAAAAAAGTAACGGATTTTATGAATAACGTCTTTCATAACATCTGACTTTTGCTAACATTTCGAGGATTTTACGGTTTGTTTATTGTCTGCAAAAACTCTGAGATTTTTAATCACTAATCGTTTCCTCATTTAATAATTGAATTTAATTAATATTTTATATTATTTATAAAATTAATTTGCATTTTAATATACAAGATTATTTCAATCACACCTTAAAAATAGTAAGGTAATTCAGACTTTAATTAATTTGTTTCAATTTTGATTAAATTTTGATAATTTAATTGATTTGAATATTGAATACATAATTTGAAATGAATTAAAATGATTTAACTTATGCAAGATCCAAATCAGTGCTAAAATAATGGGTAATTCAAACCCCACCTCTTCATCGAAACGCGACCGAACCTATTCGGTGGACAGCGCTTATGATCGCCGAGAATCAAGTAGTCCCCGACCGGACGATTCGCGAACTTTCGAGTTCGTTGCCGGCGGTCGCAAAAAGCCTGTCCTTTGCTATCAGTCGTCCTCCGAATACGGGAACGACGACACAACCGATGACTATAAGGTCTGTAATTCTTAGCTATGATTTTCACTGATTCGGTGCTCTCTGTCTTAAGGGACGGCTAAGAGCCTCGACTATAAGTGAAGGCAATTCTATAAACGAAAACGCTTTGCCCACTGTTTTCAAATGGGAAGGTATGACAACATTTGTTTAAAACTTGTTATCTAAAGACTATTTGTGATAATAAGGCGGCGGAAAAGATGTTTTCATAACGGGTTCGTTCAGTGAATGGAAGCCCATAAAGATGTGTCAGTCCCATGGAGATTTCGTTGCCATCATAGACGTACCCGAAGTATTATCCTAAATGACATTTCGCTCTTTAAATTGTCATTTGTTTGAAGGGCGTCCATAACTACAAGTTTGTTGTCGATGGACAGGAAGTAGTGGACAACAACTCAGCTGTCGATGACGACAAACAAAACAATGTGATTAACATTAAAAAGAGTGACTTCGAAGTGTTCGAAGCACTGGCTATGGATTTGGCCTCAAATAACAACACAAATAATAACAATAATTCCACTTCAGGTTCACCGCCTGGTAATTGGTTTCAGACTTTACTAGTTTCTAAAATTCTAAATGATAGGCATTCCGGAAAAAATAGGTTCTTATAGTCAAGAGGTCCCCTCATCTCTAAGACATACTGAGTTTGGAAACAATAACGTACAGCACACCCATCAGATGTCTAGCGCTGGACCACCAATACTTCCGCCGCACTTATTGCAAGTGATCCTAAACAACCCAAATGTGAACTTTTGTGAGCCAACACTTTTGCCACAACCCAATCACGTTATGCTCAACCATTTGTACGCCCTTTCCATTAAGGTATACTTCATTCTATTCATTGTTTAGTTAAATATATTTATTAACAAAATCTAATAATTTGAACAAATGTTGAACTAAAGGATGGAGTAATGGTTTTGAGTGCAACCCATCGCTATCGCAAGAAATATGTTACGACTTTACTCTATAAACCAATTTAAGTCTTCACAACGATTCCGATTCTTATTTCGCCAAACGATGGTTCTGAACACCACTTATCATCAAAATACTAATCTATGGTTTGATTGTCTTTTTGCTGTCGTGAGGCTATTCTTATGTCTCTTTGTTCGAGTGCTCGCTGTGTCTGAGCGACAGTGAACTTACTGACCGCCAGATTGTGTCGACAATTAAACCAATAGATAAGACTTATTCCGGCGAAGGAAAAGACGGCAATGTTTGAGGCAGTTCCCACTCGGCCTATCATTTCATTAAATAAACAATTATTGAGTCAAATATCCAATCATTCATTGAATTAACACTAATATTAACGCAATTTTTGTCAATATATACAACAAATTATAGTTTCGATTATATAAATATTGTAAATATAAGACATTTTGTTAATCATATATATAACTTAAATCGAAACAAATTATAGATATAAGAATTTAATCTAAAGTTTATTTTATACAAGAATTTTGAATCAAAAATATAATTCAATAGAAATATATATCTATATATTGACTGATATATAGTTTAAAGTCAATCGATTTGTTGTCAATTATTTTAGTTTTAATTAATAGAAATCTGTTTACGTTTTAATAAAATTATTGAACAAAAACTTATTCGTATCTTTTGATTGATGATTAGGAAATAAGGACGAACTAGATTGTTTTAATTTAATCAATAATAAGCTAACAATTATTCAACTATAGTGAATATTCTACAAATAAAACACCAAGTTCATCCCTAAATATTTATTACCTTTTTAATATGAACAGCTAGCTCATTCCTGCCGTTAGAAATTGGAATATTCAGTGTAAAGCAAGCAAGTATCCTGTTTAGTTGCTATTTGCTGTCTAAACTGAACTACGCTAACAATTCTAATTAAGTTTGCAAGTTAAGTGACAACTTACTGGTGGCGGTGAAAGTTGCCAAGCCTATGCCAACCGAACCCAGAATACCATACAAGAATGTCTCTTTGAAACATGCAATTTTGTTGATATCTCGGCCAAAAAACCATACCTTGAGGTCAATTCAATACAATTGCAAATTAATGTAAATTTTAATCAGATTTTAAATTTAAATGAATTTTGTTATTAAAGACAGTCAGACAGTGAGAGTCAGACCTCTTTATTGATGGGCTGGTCGTCAATGCCCTCCACAACAGTCGGAGAGTTTGGATCGAATGACATCTCATTTATTTCTAATCAATATTTAATAGTTTTTTAATTCAAAAATATATTTGAAATTCTTATGAAATGTTTTTGAATTAAAAACAAAACAAATTGAATCCATAGCTAACGTCTGTCTATGAATTCCCTATTAAAATGATGTGGTTTAGACTCGTCTAACCTAATCTCATTTCAACTGGGAATCTTTGTCCTAATTTCAAATGCTCCGATGCTTCCACCTGGATTTATTCTCAAATGCCCTAAATTTTAATATGCCTTATTTCACCAAATTCTTTCTAACCTAAAATAATTGTACCTTTAACATAAATATCATATACAATCTCATTACTACTGTTAAGTGATGTGTCCACTACACTTTAAAGGATTATACTTATCTCAAAATGATTAGTGGAGACGGATTAAAAAGTCACTTTAGCATAAGTGTTTCACTTAACGCTTAAGTTAAATACTTGACCTTCACTTGACCATAAGTGTAAGTGTGCTATAGTGGAGACATGGCTTTACTCTGAAAATCATTCTATTTTGCATTGATCTTAAAGATAAATTGCTAGAATATTTCAAATTTGTTTAGAAATAAGTTATTTATATCTTCATTACTTTTATTTACTTTGGGGAAATTATTTACTTTATCTGTATCACAAGTTTTATCTCATAGACCTAATGCTTTGTATGGAATGTATCGGATTCTACGCTCTGTATATGCACCAAAACTTTAAATTTATGAATTTTGATAAATAAAAGCGATGATAATATTGACATGGGTGTTATTGGTCGCGCCATAGAGTACAGAATCAGTGAACTGCAGTAGATGTGCTGCACTAACAAAAGGACCGGTTTATTAGTCTATGTTTTATTTATTGCTAATGAATTTCGGTTCGGTTTAATGCGAATGAATGTTAAGACGAAACTTCACTTAATGTCTGTCTTTTGAATTCAATAAACTCACGTCTTATTAAAATCGCAAATAACCATAAACCAAAGCAAAGGGTAATCCGAGTGGAGTCGAGTAGTAAGAGTGCAACGG
Organism: Fuscozetes fuscipes; assembly: GCA_034702105.1. Lineage (NCBI taxonomy): Eukaryota > Metazoa > Arthropoda > Arachnida > Sarcoptiformes > Ceratozetidae > Fuscozetes > Fuscozetes fuscipes. The sequence goes on from JAQGCS010000421.1 coordinate 14,033, forward strand.
ATGGGTCAGTGGCAGTGCCGAAGCCATAGTTTATTGAAAAATTTTAGTGAAATAAAACATTTAATATTTCATTTAATACTGATATCAAAGAGTAATCATTAGTCGAATAGTTATGACATTCGGTGCGAAAAACAAATCAATTTCTACTTTAAGTATAATTCGATTATCAGATCCAATGACTGAAAAAGTGATAAAAAAGTGGAATGAAATATAAAAGCAATCAAACAAACAGTAATTTCAGTACAAAATACAGCTAAGAATGAGTTGAAGGGCTAAAACATTCGACTTTTAAATTAACTTTTAGACAATTCACAGCTGTCTTAAGCCTCCTGTTGGGGCTCTTCCTCCTCGAACTCTCCCTCGTCTTCGGCGGTGGCCTCCTGGTATTGCTGGTATTCCGACACCAAATCATTCATATTGGACTCGGCTTCAGTGAACTCCATTTCATCCATACCTTCACCAGTATACCAATGGAGGAAAGCCTTACGTCTGAACATAGCTATAGTTTGCAATAAGTTTAAAAAAATTGTTCAGTAAATCAATGTTTAGTGAGGACTGACCGGTGAACTGCTCAGAAATGCGTTTGAAAAGCTCTTGAATAGCGGTACTGTTGCCAATGAAAGTGGCAGACATCTTAAGACCTCGCGGAGGGATGTCACACACGGCTGTCTTCACGTTGTTAGGGATCCATTCAACAAAGTATGAGCTGTTCTTATTCTGGACGTTAAGCATTTGTTCGTCCACTTCCTTCATTGACATTCGTCCTCTGAAGACAGCGGCGACAGTCAAATACCGTCCGTGTCGTGGATCACAGGCAGCCATCATATTCTTTGAGTCGAACATCTGTTGAGTCAATTCAGGAACAGTCAGAGCTCTGTATTGTTGGGAACCGCGAGATGTGAGGGGAGCGAAACCAGGCATAAAGAAGTGAAGACGAGGGAACGGCACCATATTTACGGCCAGTTTGCGTAAATCTGCGTTCAGCTGTCCGGGGAATCGGAGACAAGTAGTCACTCCTGACATAGTGGCCGACACCAAATGATTGAGGTCACCATAAGTCGGTGTCGTCAACTTAAGAGTACGGAAGCAGATGTCATACAGGGCTTCGTTGTCGATACAAAACGTCTCGTCGGTGTTCTCTACTAATTGATGGACAGATAGGGTTGCGTTGTAGGGCTCCACCACAGTGTCAGACACTTTGGGTGAGGGAACAACACTAAACGTGTTCATTATTCTGTCCGGATATTCCTCTCTTATTTTAGAGATCAGGAGAGTACCCATTCCAGAACCGGTTCCGCCGCCCAAAGAATGAGTCATTTGAAAGCCTTGCAGACAATCACACCCTTCCGCCTCTTTGCGGACAACATCTAAGACCGCGTCCACTAATTCGGCGCCTATTTTGCAAATAAATCGATTCATAAATCAATGGAATGAAATTAAAACAAAGAAATAATCCATAAATGAGTCAAATATCGATTTAATGACTCAATAATGAGAACAAAAGGAAAGACTGCAATAATGGCTGAAAAGCATACCTTCAGTGTAGTGGCCTTTAGCCCAGTTGTTACCGGCGCCAGACTGTCCGAAAACAAAGTTGTCAGGTCTGAATAACTGGCCAAACGGTCCGCTACGGACAGAGTCCATAGTTCCCGGTTCGAGATCGACGAGTACAGCGCGGGGCACGTATTTGCCATTTGTCGCCTCATTATAGTAGACACTGATTCGCTCCAACTGAAGGTCACTATCGCCGTGATAGGAGCCGGTCGGGTCAATGCCGTGTTCGTCGCTAATCACTTCCCAGAATTTAGCGCCGATTTGGTTACCGCACTGTCCGGCCTGGATGTGCACTATTTCACGCATTTTCAGTGAATTGCAATCAAATTATAGTTAAGTTGAGAAGAGTTTGAAAATATATTTGAATTCAATTCAAATATTTAATCTTTTTATGCAGTGATTGAAACCAACGCCCAATCGATTTATACGTTGACTGAAAGACAGACAATGAGTTGGTTTGCAGTCAATGCAGTCAAAGGCAGAGCCAGTCGTACAGCAAATGGCGCGCAAATGAACCCAACGCTCAACGCCTGACGAGTCGCCAAAGAGTTCAATCACTTCTAACGCACAACAATTACGTTCATATAAGAGAAGATGAGAGACGATTATCGCCACACTTATCGCCAATTGAGGCGAACAAGTCTTCAGACACTCATCGATACTTATGAACGCACTTAAGGCTGGTATGACTCACTTCAGACAAAATAAAATTCAGATTTTATCCAATGAGAGGTCAGACTTCGTTGCCATTAGCGACCAATTTATACAATAATAAAAAAATTAGATCTGAGGCTAAAAACACTTAACACTTAAGCACTGAATGACTTCACAAACATTTGATTACATTTAAAATAATAAAATTATATATTTTCTGATAAATTTGTTTAAAAAACTAATAAATTTAATAATAACTTCAAAGTGAATCAGCCGTATATCAAAGTCTCAATTTTTTACAGTTTATTGCTTTTCTTGTTATCGATTTGACATAAGATTACAACAGTTTTTAAATTAATTGATTTTAATTGGAATTTATTTTAATTAAGGATCGTTTGATTATAATATTTAAGAGTTGTCTCAAATTTAGATTATTTCCCAAACAAATCATTTAATTAAAGAGTTGTCTGCCTTTTGACATAATGTCTGATAAAGAGATTGGGGACCAAAAAGAGACTTCTTTTGCGACAGCCATTGAAAAACGATATATCGAGACCTGTGTTATCCCTAAAGAGGTACTCGAATTACCACAAAAGGGTAAACAAAGAACTATAGAATTAGTTGGATTTGAGAAGACGTTTGAGAGACTCATTGAAGTGAATGTCTCGCATATGAATATTGCCTTTTGTGGTAATCACTGCCAATCACTTAAACAAGTTTTGAGTCGAACACAGACTTTGGTATTATCCCATAATTTGTTGACTGATTGGTCAGAAGTGGCCAAAATCGTGCAAAATGTCGAGTCTTTGACGGATTTGGTTTTGAGTTATAATAAACTCAAACTTCCGAAGAGAAACAATTTGGATCTCTTGACCTTTCAGTCTATAAAAACCTTAATTATTGATAATTTGAGTTACAATTGGAGTGATATTATATTCTGCGCTCAAATGTTTCCAAACATTGAGAGACTAGACGTTTGGGGCAACACTATTGTGGAGGTGGAGAGTCCGGAACCACCACTTTTCAATCATTTGCAATATTTAAGTCTTTGTAATAATGATATCAAAGAATGGACTCAAGTCTGCAAATTAGGAATATTAGCCAAGTATTTCTCAATTACATTCTTATTTATCTTATTTTTGACAAAACTTAACTCGTTTATAGTCTAAAGACCCTAAACGTCTCCGATTGTAATATAAGAGAAATTCGTTTCGAAGATACGGATCTGAGTAATAAAACAAAACTATTCCGTCAATTGTCGTGTCTTTTAATAAATAACAACCATTTGTCTGTTTGGAGAGATATCGCAGAACTCAATAAACTCGAAAAACTCGATAACCTGTCGATAAAAAATAATCCGGTTCTCGATAATGAGAAATATGACATTAACTTCAGTCTCATTTTGTCGCGAATCCAAAACTTAAAGATTCTGAATAAAGAAAATGTAATTCATTTTTATTTTTCATTATTCGACACATATTTCTAATTAAAAATTTTGTTTTTCTTTTACCGACAGATAACTGAAGAAATGAGAAGAGACGCACAAATCGGTTATTTGAGGAAATTCTTCAAAGATTATGAAACAATCAAATCAGATGATCAACTTTTGGCTCAATTTATGTTAAATAATCCCAATTTTGAAAAAATTCTCTCTAAATATGGAACACCTTTTGGTTGGAATGTATCGAAAGCAGAATTGGAGAGAAAAAAGTTTTTAAGTAAGGCTTCAAATGATTGCCACTAATTCTTCATTTCATTTATTATCATTTCAGTCGTCAAAATACAGAATCCTTTCGACAAAACTTGTAAAATAGAAAAGAAATTACCCGGTATTATGAAAACTTTCAACTATTTATTCAATTTATTAATCCTTTAATTGAAATACAGCTTCGATTTCAATAATAAACTTCAAAACAATAATTCGAAAGCTTTTCGACATTGACTTCGATTATGACATAAATCTGTTGTGGACTTCAAAGGTATGGCATTTAATGGAACAAAAAGTAAATAAATATTATAATAATTAAATTCAATCGAATTGAACAGAATTTCGAGTGTCCTTTGGATAAAGACTCACAAAATCTGAATTTCTATTCTATAGAAAATGGAGACACAATTGTCGTGAATATCGAATAAAATATATTATTGTTGGTGTCGTATATTTGTTATAAAATTTTGAATTGATTTAAATAAAATATTAAAATCGATAGACTGTATATTCATATAAATAAAAATTAATTCTTGTATCAAAAGACTGCATAATTCATAGAAATCAGGTGCGAATCAAAAACATTATGTTTGGCACTGCCTGCAAGTTATGCATAATTTTGACACTTTGTGAGCATTCGTTTGAATTTAAAATTAGTTTTTGTTATGCTTTACTCGTTATGTTTGTTGCAATTGATTTGTAAATAAGATTCAAACCAATTGTATGTATAGTAAGGCAGCGATCCGTCAATAAAAAGAGAGTTCAATAGAAATACTAAAATATCTATTCGTTTGTTATGAATCGGACTTCAATTGTGGCTAAGGTTTGTTTAAATCGTTGAGTTTGTGTCCGTCGTTGGCCTGTTCTCTTATCGACTGATCCAGAGCCACAGGTATTAGAAACTCTTTAGGAAGACATCGTTCCAGGAATGGCACACAAGTGCTTATATACGCTAATCGGTTGATCCACGACGGGATCGATTTCCCGCATAAATACTTAACCCAAATAACTGTCAATTTGAGGTCATTTCAGTAATACGATTCGTACCTTCACTAGAGCTTCGGTGAAATGATTGCAATTCCTATGGAGCAGATGATATTCCGTTCCCTTGTATTCATTACCCATTTCTCTTATTATTTGGTTAATGTCTTCGAGACCGAAGTCTGTGTAACCAATGGTTAGAGACTCCCTAAACATTCAAATGTTAAGTAAGTTATTCATCAAATTAATGCTTAAAAGAGACTTGAATTTAAAGGTTTCCTCTCCGAGTGATTCCACGTCTTTGGGTTCGATCTCAAAAATGCCCGAAAAATTGTACGGATGTCCGCCGTATGCAAACTCTGGTAAAACCATCCATTCATTTAAATTAGATTAGATTACAAATGCATTTGTTTGTAGACATACCGGTGCCGTAAATTTCAACGCCTGAGTGATAGATACCGATTCCCAGGGAAGTGGTGTATTGATTTATTGAGGCCTTACAGCCAATCAAATTTCAATTTGAATGACAACCAATAGATTGCTTACCATATCATAGATGTTGACCACTACCGTCTGTCGTGCCATTCCTCCTCTTCCTCTCAAATGATTATCACTTCTTTGGTACAAATATTATCATAAAATAAAAAGCATTAAAAGTAAAAATTGTCGCTTTTGGCCAAAAAGTGTCAAAATTCAAAGTCAACGAAAATCTTTGATTTTTCTTTTGTTCTTCAATTTCGATGAATAGACATAAAACTCAATGAATTAATAAATGGATAAAAATAAAAGGAATGGGATTTCAAACTAAAACCAAAACTAAATAATTAATGATTTAATAGTGGAATGAATTAACAAATAATATATGATTTGAGACAAAAACAAACGGATTTTGTTTTCAATTGAATTTATGTCAACCGAAGAGTCATCTGATTGTCATTATTTCAAATACTGTTCACATATTCAGTGAAAGTCTTTTATAGAGAACTCATTTTTAAATAACATTTCTATCAATTTTATAAATTTTTTGCGTAAATAACGATAAAAAAGTTGTGAATTTGACCTATTACATTTAATATTTCTAGTTTTTTAAAGTTAATTATTAAATATGAAAGCACTAATTTATAAATAATCAGTTTTTATAAATTCATACCTCTATAAAAACGAGGAATATGTGACAGCATTTTTATAATCCCAAAACAACGTTATACTTTTAGCCCTACTTTTAAATTAATAAAGAAACTTGGGAAGTAATTAAAATTTAGCAAATTCTTTGACAACAATTTCAAACACAAAGCTGAATATTAGCTCTATTAACTTGGATAGAATTTGAATGAAGGTTACTCCAGTTGTTCAATGAAAAAACGGAAAATTTGCTGACCTTCAGCATTGAGTAACACTGTTTATGAGGCAATTGTGAGACCTTTCAATGATTCAGACATTTGACTGAATGCTTGCAATGAATGTATGAATAATATGACGAAAAATGTTTTCGTACTTTAATTTTATAAACATTTGTAAAACACTTTTTTGTTTGATTCGCGAAAATTAATTAATTGTGTGAATGAATGCCATCCTTTGAATGCCTTCAATGTTCACTCGTTTGCAGCAAAACATTAATTAAAGGTCAGTATTGTCTCAACAAAGAGCCTCACAATTAGTATCAAAATATTGAGGTTTTGTTTGTTTTTAATTCAAAACAAAGTTTATATAAAAATTATATTTTTTAGATTAGAGATAATTTGGTCTATCATTTGAGTCAACTATTTATTCACTACTTTTTCAAATGTCTAACAGTTTTGAGTGAATTTGCTTTCAGTTGATGTAAATCCAACTGAAGTCACAAAATATCGAAATCTTAAGAAAGAGTTGAAACAAAGACTGTTTAGACAACAATAGGATCTCGTGAGCCATGCCTTCGGCGCCAACTATTGGACAGCAAACTAATGGTCATCACAACAACAATCAGACCAATGGGCAGAACAGTTCGCCCAACCATTTGTTATCTAACGAAGAGTGTGGTATTAGAGATGTTTGGGCCGCGAATCTGATGGAAGAGTTCAAAGAAATCAGACAAGTAGTTCAGAAGTACCCATTCGTTGCTATGGATACTGAGTTTCCTGGAGTAGTGGCCCGTCCTATCGGTGAATTTAGAAGTACCTCTGATTATCAGTACCAACTGCTGCGGTGTAATGTCGACCTCTTGAAGATAATTCAATTAGGACTTACATTTCTGGACGCAAAAGGAGAAACACCAGTCGGTTACACGACGTGGCAGTTCAACTTCAAGTTCAATCTAACGGAAGATATGTTCGCACAGGACTCCATCGACTTATTGACCAATTCGGGCATTCAGTTCAAAAAACATGAGGACGAAGGCATCGATCCGTACGACTTCGCAGAACTGTTAATGAGTTCTGGAATCGTGTTGTCTGAAAATGTCAGATGGCTTTCCTTTCATTCCGGATATGACTTCGGGTATCTCCTGAAAATTCTGACCGATCAGAATTTACCCTCACAGGAGTCACAGTTTTTTGAATTGTTAAGGATTTACTTTCCAGTCATATATGACGTCAAATATCTAATGAAAAGCTGTAAAAATCTTAAGGGAGGCCTACAAGAGGTACGCCATTAATCAAACTCTTGTTATGATTTGATATTAATATAGAAGTTTGTTTAGGTAGCGGAACAATTAGAACTGGAACGGAAAGGACCTCAGCATCAGGCGGGCAGTGATAGTTTGTTAACGGGGGCCGCCTTTTTCAAAATGAGGGAAATGTTTTTCGAAGACAATATCGATGACGCAAAATATTGCGGACATTTGTATGGATTAGGAACCGCTTATGTGGTTAACGGCAACTCATATGACGAGAATAACACTACCAATGCTATGACTACGACCAATACGACCACAACAAACAGTTCGGCGCCCATTACCAGCGCCTCATGACTTGAGTCCAATAATTTAAGTGATTAAACAATTGTAATGAAAATTTGAACGAAAGTAATGAATGAATTATTATTTCTCTTATTGTCTAAGACTTTGATCCCATTATATGAGTTTTTTATTCGATTATTAATTTAAAATCAGTTATATTTCGCTAAATTCGATCATTAAATTAGTTTTCATTTTATAACAAATCGCTTAAAAATAAATCTAAAATAAAATCATTTCTCATTTTTATCTAAACATTTGTTTATTTATTGATTAAAATGCTCTTTCAATATAACCAATGATAACAACGAATAACCGTTTTTCACAATTTATACCATAACTTGTTTTATATGAGAATAAGTCAATTGAATGACTTATTTCAAGACTAGTCTTACAAATGATTCCGGTATTTATTACATAAAAGATATTATGAATTTGAGACCCAAAATACATTAAGAAAAGGATAAATTTATTAGTAATGGTTTGGACGGAATATAGTTTCAGATATACCAGAGCCTACTACTGCTCTATTAATGGCGGAGTGTTCACCGATAATAAGCTGAGAGTTGTATTATCTTATTTGTCATCGGAGTAATCTTCATTTGTCTCAATCAGAGCTCAAATCACTCGACTTCGACAATCATAGCCTCTCCAGAATCGAGTCTCAAAGACTTCATATAAAGAAATTCTGTCTGTCTTTTGGCAAAACTCGATATTTTAATCCGAGAGAAATGGAATTTATCCGAAAAGTCCTTAACTTTAGTCTTAGGACCGAAATTAGCGAATAAAACGTAACGGAATCTGAGGTCTGGAGGATCGCCTCCTCTGTCAAAATACCTCTCGAATACAATTAAGTTGTCATCGATATAATGAAATAAATAGTTTCCATGTTTTCCCAAATCTTGGACATCAAAGTTGTCTCTTCTGAATGAAGTCAACTGATTGAAGCATTTTATTGACTCGTTTTGCTTCAAAACATTAATTTGGATGTAATTCGGATGAATCGGAAGCCAAGGCTTTGTAGTATTGGATTGACTGAAATTTGCATTCAAATTATTATTCCATTGCATTGGACACAGTTGACCGCCTCTATACTCCTGCAACAAATGCAAATTTGCATTAATTGAGTCATTGAATTAAGAGAATGTCTTTGCAATCAATTATGCTATACTTGTTCCGTCGATTTCCAGTTCAGACATCAATTATTACTTAAAAGCCTTGATTAAAATTAAACAAATTTTCGCTACTCATCCACTTTAGCAAAGAATAGGCTCTTCTCAGTAATCAATATATTGTTTGTTTGAAAATAAATAGATGATTGCTTAACAAAATCAATATGTTCAGAATAAATTTAATTTAATTATAAAGGAATGAAAGCTCACTATTGATTAGAGCATAATATGAGTCAATAAATCAATTGAATTATTGTCAGAAA